>PVIU01004661.1:69514-123996 GCA_004026605.1 Ondatra zibethicus
GGTCCTAACTTCCTAACTCATCTTCTCCCACCTTCTGCTCTTCACCTGCACCTTGGGGGCTCAATCCATTGCTCTGATGTGAATGTGGGTCTCTGTCTCTATCTCCATCCATCGGATGAAATTTCTCCCACCTCTATCCCCGCCCCTGGCTTCCAACTTTTGCTTGATGATCCAGTTTGCTTCCAACTTCCAGGAGGTTCTGTGTATGCTTTATGTTTAAACATAAAACTCAGCTTGTTTCTTATATAGCCCAAGACCAACTGAAAATTAGTAGCATCACCCAGAAAAAGCTGAGGGCTCTTACATCAATTACCAATGAAGACCATTCTTCTGAGTCATGGACACAGGACAATCTGATCTACACAATTATTGAGTTGAAGTTTCTCCAAGCCAGGTGACCTTAGACTGTGCCATGTTGACAGTGAATCTAACCAGTACAATGGATTTTAATAAGGTCACATTTTTTTCTGTGAAGTTACTTTTGTTTTCTTATATGTATCTGCTCTAAATTCACCTACCTTATTGAACAATGAAATAGAAATGTTAATGCAAAGTTTATTGAAGGCTTTTGAAAACTTATGGAAACCTTGTACATGACTGTCATCCAAAAATAGTGATTTGTTCAAAATTACACTTTTCTCTAAGTGGAAAGTTTGTTTGATTTAACAATTCTTCTCTTTATGAAGTTACCAAAATTACTACATTAAAAAATTATTATAGTGTATCTTATTCTTAGAGAGTAAATATTTACTTTTTTGCATCTTAGATTTCCTATAATGCAATAAAATATATACTTTCTCAGTATCTAAAATTTCTAGAATAATTAAATAATATATCTAAAAATAAAATAATAATGTGTTTAATATTGATTTCTTTGTTATACCTCTATGATCTTTAAATTAGAATGCATTTTTAGAATATGTAGTAGTATCTATCATTTGAATACTTACAAATACAAAGATCTTAACTTTTTAATGTTAGGCAGTGACAGGCAATTACCAGATAAAAATTCTTGGAAGAGACTAAATATGGTATTTTCTAAACAGAACTTTTAACTCAGCAAAAAATTAATTAACCAAGCTAATTTAAACATACCTTGTGGCTGCTCTTCAGGAAATGATAATATAGGCACTGCTGGTAGAATTATTGACTTCCAAATATGTAACTAATGCCTGCGTTGTATGAAATGATGATATGTTCAGAAAATAATAACAGCATGGAAATTCTTTTGCTAGAGTGTTTAATTCCTCAAATGTAATATCATATGCAAAATAATTATGTCAAGATAATTATTTTCAATTTACTCAATTTTTCTTTCAATTATAGTTGAATGCCATTTTTAAAGATGCATAAATCTAGTATAATTTCTGCTCAGTAGACTCTAGAGATTGTGTTTTCCACAGATTCTATATTAAAACTTGGAAGAAAATTGGAACTTTAATGATATAAATTACCACAATAAATGTAATTTTATATGCCAGAGAACCTTTTTCAGGAAAAAGCTAATTTTTGAATTTGTCTTTATTCTTACACAGTTTTCCTACAGGTAGCTATTTCTTTCACTATTAAATTATTCTAACATGGAAATTTGCAGGTCTTCTGAAAATCAAAGGTGAGAGAAGTTACAATGATTTCTAGTATGGAAGGAAAAGGTTTCTACTGTTACTCTAAGTATGTTAAACATATGCTAGAAAAAAATATTCTGATTGTCACGACTTAATTTATTCAAGCTCGTATTCCTGTCACTGAAGTTCTTGAGTTCCAGGCATCAGCTACTGGGCACAACTTTGGGATAACTTTTGGGTATGAATAGAGATTTGGGGAAGATAGACCTGATAGAGACAATTAGAGTGTTGTGTTCAAAACACCAGAATAAGGTATTATTGTGGAAGGTTATATGGGTGAGAGGACTCAGACAAAAGTGTAGAACGAGATATGGCAGCAATAACAGGGTTTAATTGACAGATTCTTCTTGGATTTTAGACTTCAAGTACAAATATGGTAGGTGCCAATTATTTTTGTGATGTAAATTACATTTTGAGCTTTAAAAATTAAATATCTTATAAGAAAATATGTTCACACAAAATGCCAAATAAGTGAAATATTATTCAATATATGCAAAATGAATTATATATTTTATAAATGATTCAGCTAAAACATTAAGTATGTTGTATTCTCCATACTTTTTCTAAAATCCTATACCTAGCTGAATATGAATTATAATTTTTTTTTTTTTGGTTTTCCAAGACAGGGTTTCTCTGTGGCTTTGGTGCCTGTCCTGGAACTAACTCTTGTAGACCAGGCTGGCCTCGAACTCACAGAGATCTACCTGCGTCTGCCTCCCGAGTGCTGGGATTAAAGGCGTGCCTCACCACCACCCAGCCTGAATTATAAATTTTCCAGAGAGGTTTAAACAAAAATATAGCATATGATAGAGTTTTCCTATTTACCATATTTAATAGTCAAAGCTTTTAAGTAAATTGATGACAGAAATTTATGTTATAATCTTGTACAAGTTAGAAAGATAGAAACTCAGTTAAAATTTTCCCAAATCAGATTTAGAGAATGTCTGCGGGACATGGTCATGATTGTTAATTAATCTAGGAAGTTACAGCCCACAGTCAGTGGTACTATCCCTAAGTAGTTTGATTTGAATTGTACTAAAATGTTAGCTAATCATGCTCCAGTGAGTGAACCTGTAAGCAGACATAGAGACACCTCTGTGCTTTCTGTTTGAGCTCCTCAGCTCACTTTCTTGGTGATGTGCTGTAATTTGTCAGCTGAAATAAGCCTTTTGTTCCCCTAGGTTGCTTTGGTCACGTTATTTATCAGGGACACACAAAAAAAAAAAAAACTAGAAGAAGGATTTACGAAAATCAGTCCAGCAATATGCGAATGACAGCATGAATTATAGCATTTTCACTCTTGTGAGCACTGATGTTTACCTTTAGTCATTGCTATGTAAGAGACTAAAGAGGGAAAAATATCACTTGATCCTAGTAGTTCAAGAAAACAAACAAATAACCCACGGCAATTTTTAAAAATAAAGAGGATGAAGAGGAGCTGTGAGAAGAGGCAATAACAGAGTGAATCTGATCAAAACATGTTTGTAAATCTACAAAACTTGCAAAAACTCACTAATTGTATACATGTATATAGTTATACAAATAAATTTTTTAACTTATTTTTAAAAGTATAGAAGCAAAGATGTTTGTGGATCAATTTCTATGAGTCATTGTTTTGCATCCTGGTATTCTGAATTTTAAAATATTTCTGAACCTTCTTCTGAGATATTCTCTGAGCTATAGATGAGGAGCTCTGGTATCGATTTATCTGTTGGGCTTGGACTCCACAAGATCTGTTGATCTTGCCATTTTATCTCTGTGGTTTTATGTAATGACCTTTTTTTGCTGTGAAGAGAAACTTTTTTGGATGAGTGATGGTACATATAGTTGTTTGTTAGTATAAGGATAAGATTTAGAATGTAGTAAGAAGTTAAGCTTGTCTAACCATGTGTCAGCAGCAGGTTATTTTCAGTGAACTATTTAAATGAGAGGAAACTATTTCACAGCATCCTGGACTTAGAAAAGAACTGCAGGCAAGTAATGACAGCAAGGGGAAGAAGAATTACCCTTGCTCATGGATAAGCCACTTTATTGGCTGTCAAATTTAGAATGGTCAAACTTTAAACCATATATACCAACAACAAAAATGGACTCAGCATAGTTTTTATTTATATATTCACATACACATATATATGTAACAATAAGATTCAAGGAAAAGAGACTATGAACTTGCGAGTGGTGGGAGCATGGTAGGGTCAAGTCAAGGGACTTGGGAGGACATGGAGAAAGGGAGGTGATTTCATTCTATTTCTTAAAAACATATGGTCCTCTGTGTATATATCACGGCTTCAGGTTTTGGGGTTTTACGGTATTCTGGGGTTTGCAAATGTGTATGTCAGTGTATACATGCATTTCTTTGTCTTTTTCTTGTGTGAATGTTTTCTCATATATTGATTTATTTATTTTGAGATTTATTTTAGTTTTATTCCTTAGATGCCTATGTGTTTTCTTACCATAGACAGATAGGGTGCAGATCCATATGGGAGATGAGACGGGAGAACCTGGGAGCAGTAGAGGGAGGGGAAGCAGTAATGAGAACATATTACATGTAAAAGTCTATTGTCAATAAAAAGAAATGAAAATTAAAAAACAGGAAAAAAGAAAAAAGACCAGTTGTTAAAATAAAGCATAAAATTAATTAATATTAATCAACTTTAGTGGAATGTTAATGTATCTGATGCGAAAGTGCTAAGAATCGGTGAAACTTTAAGATGCCAGAGAAGATAAAGTATTCTCTTAAGGCATTGATTCATAGTGTTGACAGAGGCTGGGGTCATTTGTCTTTGAGACCTCTAAAGACAGCTCCTTATAACACTTAAACCTAGAAACTCCTGGGTACTTGGATCTTGATGCTATGGCCAAATTCTCAGGAAAAATTGCTCAATGCTGTAGTTGATAAGAATGTAGTTGATAACGAAGTCTAGAGACTTCATTATTGAACCAAATATGTATTTGCAGACTCATTAAAAACAAAAAACAAGATAAAAAATGAACAAAGCTATTTGCACATATATGATACTAGTCAGTGTATAGCACAAATTCTAATGGGTTATTAATTATAACTCAGAATTAGCTCTCAGGGGTGAAAGCTGAAAGAACAGAGAAGCAGAGTGGGCAGCCATGGGAGTTCTTTCCTCTACTCATGCTCAAAACAAAAGGCTGTACTCCATTTTTTTTTTACTGGATTATTTGTTCTTTTGATTACCAATTTCTTGAGTTTTTAGTATATTTTGGGGATCAGACCTCTGTCCGACGTGGGGTTAGTGAAGATCTTCTCCCATTCTGTAGGCTGTTGGTCTGCCTTGTTGACCATATCCTTTGCTTTACAGAAGCTTTCCAGTTTCAGGAGGTCCCATTTATTAATTGTTTCTCTCAGTGTCTGTGCTGCTGGGGTTATATTTAGGAAGTTGTCTCCTGTGCCAATGCGTTCAAGTGCACTGCCCACTTTCGGTTCTGTAAGGTTCAGTGTGGCTGGCTTTATGTTGAGGTCTTTTATCCATTTGGACTTGAGTTTGGGGCATGGTGATAGATATTGGTCTATTTTTATTCTTCTACATGTTGATATCCAGTTATGCCACCACCAATTGTTAAATACGCTTTCTTTTTTCCATTTTATATTTTTAGCTTCTTTTTCAAAAATCAGGTGTTCAAAGCTATGTGGATTAATATCTGGGTCTTCAATTTGGTTCCATTGTCCTCCTGTCTGTTCTTATAATCAAATAAAAAAATGGAGTACAGACATAAACAGAGAACTCTCAACAGAGGAATCTAAAATGGCTGAAAGACAATTAAGGAAAAGTTTAACATCCTTAGTCATCAGAGAAATGCAAATCAAAACAACTCTGAGAGTCCATCTAACACCTGCAAGAATGGCCAAGAACAAAAACACTGATGAAAATTATGCTGGAGAGGTTGTGGGGTAAAGGGAACACTTCTGCATTGCCGGTGGGAGGGAAGCTGGTACAGCCCCTTTAGATGTCAGTGTGGTGATTTCTCAGAAAATTAGGAAACAACCTTCCTCAAGACCCAGTAATACCACTTTTAGGTATATATCCAAACGATGCTCAATAGTACCACAAGGACATGTGGTCAACTATATTCATAGCAGCATTGTTTGTCATAGCCAGAACCTGGAAACAACCTAAATGCCCCTCAACCGAGGAATGGATAAGGAAAATGTGGTACTTTTACACAATGGAGTGCTACACAGCAAAAGAAAAAGAATAAAGAAAGAAAAACACATCTTACATGCAGAGGAGATAGGTCTTAGTGTCATTGTTGTGGCTTCTCATTCTGCCCTCATTGGCAGCCACATTTAGAGAGTCCAGTTTGATCAGATGCTCATTCAGTCCCGGTCCAGCTGGATTTGGTGAGCTCCCATTAGATCAGGCACACTGTCTCAGTGGGTGGTCCAGCCCCTCGTGGTCCTAACTTCCTTACTCATCTTCTCCCACCTTCTGCTCTTCGACTGGATCTATCTCCTCTGCATGTATTATCTTTTTGGGAACCTAGTCGATTTGGATGCACACCTTCCTAGGACAGGATGGAGGGGGGAGGGCCTTGAACTTCCCACAGGGCTGGGCACCATGCCCTCTTTTAAGGAAGCAGCGGAAGGGGGGGGAGTGGGAGGGGACTGGGAGAAGGGGAGGAAATGTAAATTCTTTTTTTTTTGAATGGAAAAAAATAAAAGAATATGGGGAAAAAAAGAAAAACACATCTTGAATTTTGCAGACAAATGAATGGAGTTAGAAAACATCATTTTGAGTGAGGTAACCCAGATACAGAAAGACAATTATCACATGTACTCATAAGTGGTTTTTAAATATAAAGCAAAGAAAACTACTCCACGAATCACTATCCCAGAGAACTTATACAACAATGAGGATATTGATGTATACATCAATCTAATCTACATGGGAAGTAGAGTAAATTGGGAGCATGGGAACCTTGGTGGGAAGGGGAGAGGCAGGGAGGGGAACAGAGAAAAATGTAGAGCTCAATAAAAATCAATAAATAAATAAACAAAACAAAACAGAAACAAAAGGGCATAATTCTGTCCTCAGACTGCCTCCTTAGACTGCATCCTCAGACTGTATCCTCAGACTAAGTCTCTAGATTGCAAACTCAGATTGACTGCTGCTCAAACTGCAGCCTCAGACTACACTGAGGTCCTGTCTCCTGCCTCCTTATACTTTTTCCCCTCCCAGCCATATCACTACCGGATCTACCTCCCTAGTCTGAGATTAAAGACTTCTAGTACCAAGTAGTAGGATCACATTTATGTGTGCTCTGCTTCTGTTTTAGACTGTATCAATATTGGGTTACGCAGGACGGCCTTGAACTAACAGAGATCCATCTGCCTCTGTCTCCTGAGTCCTTGGATTAAAGGTGTTTGCCACCACTCCCTGGTCTCTAGTGGTTTAGCTCTGCACTCTGATCTTCAGGGAAGCTTTATTTTTTAAAACGCAAACAAAATATCACTATATCAGTAAATGATAAGTCTCTGAGAAGTTGAAAGTATGGGATGACTCCTTTTTGCTCCTCTCCTTGTCTTTTCCTCCCAGGTATTCACTTTATAAAACAAGGAGAGAAGTACACAATCACATTCAGAAAATTGAGAGAAGGAAAAGCACTGGATATTACCTCAGGGAAAGTATATATCTAAAATGGGTAGGGCAGAGCAATGAAAGGAGGTATTTATTAGAGTAAGAAAGTTGATTAATCTGTAAATATTTCTAGATGTTCTAGCTTGTAATCAGTCTTTACATGAGGTAAAATTCCATGAAACACCAACAGGCTTGATGTCATCTGGGAGCTGCCACAGCTTCTGTTTGGGATGTGAATCCTTCCCTTTTATCCTGGAGCAGCCTGAGGAAACACTGTTGCAGCTTCACTGGGATTCAGGAGTTCCCACTTTTTGAGGCCATCAGATACAGCTCTAAAGACTCATCAAAAAGAGCAATCTGATCCTTTAATACTACCCTCAAAAATGTGAGAAATGGGTAAAAGGAAATTTTTCTTTACACTTATTAGCATATAATACTTTGCTAGATATTATTAAGATTTTAGTGTAATAGAAACAAGCAAAACCAATCAGTAACTTTAAGAAAACATAACAAAACCAAACAAAAAAACAAATGTATTTGCTCTTGCCCTTCTCTACTCTACCCTTGTTTTCCACATTCCCCTCACTTGTAAAAGCAAAGGCTATTTTCTTCAAATCCCAAAAATACTGCTCTCCTAGGGGAGGAAATTTTGCAGCTTCATCTCTGAGCTATTTAATGAGTCTCTTTGTTAATTTCGAGCCATAAATACCATTTATAGCAGGGGTGGCTGCAGCTGGTGATCTCCCTGCATTCATCTGCGGCTGTAGAGGGGTTGCTTTGGCTCTGCTTGCTTCTGCTCTAATCATGCAGAACTTTGGGTGAATGTTAATTAACAGATTGATGGATGCATTAAAAGATTTTAAACCTGGGGTCATCAGGGGCAGTGTTTACTCCCACATTAGTTCATTTTCTCCTGAAATGGAACTCAGAATAAAAAATAAATTTAACTAAAATTACAGTTCTGTTATTTCTCTACTTCAGTGTGATAGATTCAATTTTTGAAAGGTTATAATAAATGCATTGGTAAGGTTTGGTATTTCAAAAGGTCAATAGTATAGCTTTAGCTATTTTTCATAGCATCAAATAAAAGATGATTATTTATTACTTGTGTTAAATGAACTGGAACTTTTAAGAGGGAAAAATACATAGTAGTGAGAATTGCTTTTAAAACTGTATATGGGCAATACTAAAACATTTCATATACTATACTGAAAAAGGAACACAAATTTGTCCCTGGTGTGAACAAGAAGCTTTAAATAGCACAGCAAATAATTGCACAGTGTTGTCTTAAGGATTTCAGCAATTGGTAACCTAATCCACTGTCCCACACTATGTATCTGGTTTAAATTTTATGTATGATAAAAATCAATTTAATTCCTTATCTTCTATGAAGAAAAGACACTGAATTTGGAGAAGTTACAAAATGCATTTTTCACTCACAAGAATCATAGATCTCAAGCAATGCTGCGATTACTAGCATTCTTCATTGCTCAGTGAGATGGAATGATCCACAAACAGCAAGAGTAAAACCACATAACTTCAGCTCCTATTTACTGGGTCAGTATTGGTTTCATACTGAGAAAATAATATAGATATCATAAGTTTAGTTATAAATAAAATCTAAATGATGCTATTTATATTTTCGTTTAATAAAACTTACAATCTATTATTTTCAAATATAAAGCATGCTTTAACTTTTTTGTAGAGTTAGCATAATAAATTATACATCTTTCAAATATTATCTATTTTAAAAGTTATATAAAATTTTCATAAGAATGCAAATAAAAATTTGCAAATAATATTTACAGGTGAGAACTATATGTGCCCACAATGTTGAATAATCCATCCTGTTTCCTATTGAATATAGGCTGTTGTAATGTCTTCTGTTGTTCCTAGAGTGCTTGTTAGAAACACACCTCATCTATTGCCAAAAAGCAAGTCAGAAAATAAAATTATTTGCCTAAATATTGTGAAAATAATACGTAATTCACTTCGGTAATTTCTTTGGAATATAGTTTTTTATAGATCCACCTCTTTCAGTGGCTTCTCAGAGTTAATTATGCAAAGCTCAGTTCTTAGCCCCACCTTGGCCTCGCAGACTAACTCTGTAATAAAGACAAGTTAAATGGGAAGTACACTGAAATATCACTCACCTTTCTGCTGCATGAATATATCTGAGAATATACTTTTGAAAATGGAAAATATTTTTAGGTGCAGTATGAATTTTATCTTGTCAGATTATGTTTTATGGGTTTTGCAGATTTTAAAATAATCTACTCCCTGGAAATCTTTGTTGTGTTTGTAACTTTAAGTCTTCCATAATATAGAAATACATTGCTAAAATTTAGTATTCTGTTATTTGTAGTAATAGGAAAGGGCTCCGTCCCACCACCCGGCTAGCTTATACCTGAAATAACCACACAGAAATTGTATTAATTAATTTATTGTCTGGCCCATTATATCTAGCCTCTTCTTGGCCAACTTTCACATCTTGATCTAATCCATTTCTATTAAGCTGTGTTTACCACAAGGTCATGGCTTACCGGAAAAGATCCTAACCAGCATCAGTCTCAGACAGGAGTTTCATGGCATCTTCCACACTGCCCTACTTCCCAGAATTCTGTTCTGTCTACTCCGCCTACCTGATTTCTGCCCTATCAAAAGGCCAAGGCAGTTTCTTTATTCAACCAATGAAAGTAAAACAAATACAGAAGGACCTCCTACACCAGTTACTATTCCATCTGTATAAATATTAATGTATTTCTCCTTGTGTACTCTACTCCATTTATTACTTGAAGTAAAATACAATAGAATAGAGAAAATAAAAATATAGTACAAATGATTGTGTATCACAGAATTTTTGTTTCTCTGAATGTACCGATTTATACATCTTTGTATTTAAGATGGACCATTAATTTTGTAAGAGTCAGAAAATCACAGAGTATGCTGTGAGACTATGATTTCTAGCTATGACATGCAAATTACACACATGAAATTCCAGCAACATTGCTGGCTAAATAAGACTTGAAAAGTTCCAACAACAGCCGACATTACTATGTAAATGGAAAATTCTCATAGGGCTCCATTTCTAGATGAAGAGTTACAATCAATCAACAACTGTGGGGAGCAGGAAAAGTAGTCTTCACTAGGAGTGATCCCCTGATTGGTTACCAGTACCAAGTGTGAGGCTTATATTTGTTTATAAATTTGGACATTTGCATTTCTTATTGAATAGAGGCCATTGTAATATCTTCTGTTGATCCAATAGGGCATGGTTAGAAACACAAATAAAATGTTCATGTTTGGATGACCTTAACAAACACAGTAGAATATGTGTATACATATATATCCATGTATACATATATACATATATATCTCCCCATATATACATATGTATATGGGGAGAGAGATCCAGTTATATAGTAGGAAGTTATACAGGTTATATATTATGGGACTTTGATGTTTAAGATGTAAAATTGTAAAAGAAATTGTAGCAACCGTGATTACATATTCAAAGACATATGTGATTGAGGTGCTTCTTTCTACAATGGTAATCTCTAAGTAAAGTAAAAACCCATATATTGCTTAGCTTAAACTGAAACAACCCAGAGAACCTAGACAACAATGAGGACCCTAAGAAAGACATACATAGATCTAACCTACATGGGGAGGAGACAAAGACAAGATCTCCTGAAAAATTGGGAACACAGGGACCTTGGGAGAGGGTGGAAGGGGAGGGGAGAGGTAGGAAGGGGAGCAGAGAAAAATATAAAGCTCAATAAAAATTAAAAGAAACTAAAACAACATAACTCTTTGCTTCTTTTTTCTATAATAGGATAGAGACTTATTTCTCTGTAGTCTGAACCTTTCCCACATTATATTTTGAGAGAAAGATTTGTATATTCTTGGTTTAAAAGATAATTTAATATTGAGCTTTTCTATAAGCAAAGGTAGTTCACTTTATTTTGTGTATTTACTGTAACTTTGCCATCTGAATGCAGTTAAAAGAATGAGAATAAGCATAAAGCATTTTGATGACTTACACTAAAGATTTTGTTAATTTACTACTCTCATCATGCAAGCAAGCCATCCTTCAGGAGATGATATGTGAGCTACAAACTTTATATGTAGATATCACCATATATTTTCTTTTTTTTTTCCTTTCTCTGAGACAGGGTTTCGCTGTAGTTGTAGAGCCTGTTCTGGAACTAGCTCGTGTAGAGTAGGCTGGCCTTGAACTAACAGAGATCCTCCTGCCTCTGCCTCCTGATTGATGGGATGAAAGGCATGTGCCACGACTGCCCGGCCATATATTTTCTTGATATTAGATCAGAACAGTGTATTGCTTTAGTACATAAAACATTCCCATGTCTTCCATCATAAATATAAACTTAACTAATGACATATGTCTTAAGTCCTTACTACATACTGAAAGAACTTAGTTCAACATCTCTCATATTTCCTATCATTCAATCAGGTGTTAGGGAATGTTGCAGGAATAATAACATACATAATCCAAAAATATTTTAGTAGATAATGATACACATTTTTTTCTAAATGTTTTGAAAACTTCTCATTAAAACATTCAGGGATAGTAATATAGTTGATAGTTCTATTCATGCCCAGATTGCATTTGCATATACAAAGATTTGTAGACATGCCTACAGTGAACATTCAGAAATCCTTACTATAAGAGGAATATAAGAACACTACATATATTTTACAATAAATTTTGAAATAGTTATTCCTTGTCCTTTATAGGTATTACTATATTTCTGAGATAAAGTCATGAATTAAGGCCAATGCAAACAAGACAAGTAAATGTTTAAGTAAATATTTATGGAAATATATAAATGCCAATAGCAACTCATTATTTCACTACTGGTTCTGATTTTCATTTCAAATATGTTATAATATTTATATATTTTAATGAGGAGTGGAATCTAATTAGCAAGAAAAATCATAACATTCCTTTTATTAAAATCACTCTATTCCACCCAACTGGGCTTAAAAAAATTAACCCAAGGATATTTTTATATTCATAGTTTACATTAAGTCTTATTATATTTACTCTATATGGGAAAATGTTTCCTAAAATGCTTATGCATGAATAATTTGTGTAAGCCTTAGTGCAAAGTTGATGTAAATGAGGAGTGGATTTTAGCTCTTTCAGAAGTCTTGAATGAAATACATTTTAAAGCTATGTAGTAAATATGACCATTTATTGGTTCAGTAATCTTGCCTCAATTTTTACCATTAAGTGAGAAACAGGAAAATTTCAACCTAAGTATATACATTAACTAACTATATATTTTAGTCACTAAAGAAGAACTGAGGTGAAATTATTCATGATGATCAATAGGAATTTCAGAAACAGTGTTAAATATGTTGCCCTGGCCATCCATTTCAATATGATGGCTAGATCCTTGTCAAGATAATAAAGAATTTCCTTTCCCCAAATATTTTATAATTCTAACTGAAATTAAACAAACATAGATTATAATGCCTGGATAAATTTCAACTTACATGTGTATGGTTATATTCTCATGAGTTGTTCTTAAGATATGGACTCTACAAACCTGACCTTACTTCAAATTCATCTATTTTAATCAGTACTGAAAAGTTTTATGAAATAATTTGGATATAATTCACTCTGAAGTATTCTCAGAACAAAATTTGATTTGTAAATGAAGAAGAAGAAAAAAGAGAACCATCACATATAGGTAGATGGGATTGAAGTAAGAAAAAGTATAGAACATGATAGAAAAATTAAGCATTCTTCGGAAACAGAAGTGGTATTGTTAAATTAATTAAAATCTTGACATTGCAATCACTGTAGAAAATCTGTTTATACAATTTCTGGCAATAATACCCTCATTAGTTGTTCTGAGAAAGTTGATTGTTCTTTATTTCCACTTAGTAAAATTTTGAGTATACCACTTTTGGATAAATTACTGAACTGCCACTTAAGATAACAGTAAATTAATTTTAGCAAGAATAATACTCCTTTATTACTGTTCTCTTGATTTCTCAATTCTTTTGCCATTTTTTTCATTCTATAGTTTTTTAATTGTTCTACTTTAACACCTATTGCTGGTACTGTTGATAAAATATGCATAAACTTATGGTTTTGAAATAAAATTTCAAAATGTAACATTTAGCACTAAATACTCAAAAATAACCAGGGAACTTTAAAAAATTATTTTATAATAATAAAGAAATAAATGAACTCGTCTATCTTCTTTAGCATAATATCAAGTATGCTACATATATATATATATGGATATATATATATACATATATATTTGGATATACAGACCTCCACAATAATGTGAGCTATTTATTATCAATTAAAAAGAGAAATAGCAATTTTGAAAATGGATTTCTCTAATATACACTTCTTAATGATTCTGTGATGTATGCTGATAGAAGAATGAGAATGCACATCCATGATCACCTTTCTACATAGGAGACTGCATTTCACTCCTTGGTGATATAGGGCAAAATTAATTTATCATTGGTTATAAACTTAACATGGAAATTTATATTAATATTTTAACCCTGAACATTTATAAATTTGGTACTATCTTGGAAGAAATGACTATTCCATATGCAAATTCATATGTATCTGTGTTTCCATTATGCAACCATTTTAGTGCATGTAATTCCTTCTTTTGTCTCTAAATTGTGAGCCAGTTCCCATTCATGTGAAGTAGAATCATCACTAACTTTAACATACACACACACACACACACACACACACACATACAGTACAACAAGGAGCTTCTTAAGGAGAAAATTGTAATTGTGATAAAAATTTGTTCAATTTTCTAAAATCATTCATCATACAAAGGTTAAGATAAAAATAAATCCTATGAATATAATTCTTTTTCAGATTTTATGTTTCTTTTCATCATGATATATAAATATTTGATTCTCCAAGAAATACTGACTCAACAAAAAATAACAAAAGAACTTTCAAAGATTTGTGTTTTTAAAGTGTTTTAAAATTTCATACATGGTGCTTTTACCTGTACAATCTTTACCCTCTTTCATTGCCTCTTGATCTTCTGCTGAAAACCATTACAATGAGTGCACTTGCTCCTTTAGATTGAGAATATTTTTACTATGTCAGGACCATTTTTGGTCTATGCACTTGCCTTCAGAAGGTAGGCAGCAAGATACTCATGATCAACAAATATTGAATTTGGAAAAAAGTTCTGAGTTCTTCATCTCATGCCAGTAAAATTTAAAAAGTTTGATACCCATGGGAGTATATGCAACAAGGGAAACAAGCTTTATTAAGGGAGAATCCAGAACAGTGAGGATTTGGAGAAAATCAAGCAATCAAGGAAAAGTGAAACAAATTAATGCCTGGGGTTGAAAGATTTCTAAGTGAGGAAAAAAGCCTTTGACATTCCTTCTATAGGTATTTTATAGGATCATGTATGAAACTGGACAAAGGTTGAGGTAAGTGTCATGCTGTTTGGTTGTTTGGGTTGTCATGGGCTGAGTCAAAGAAAAGCATACATGAATACATGTATGCTGCCCTGATATAACCAGGGAGACCATTGTACTCTGTTAATGTCATCTTCACCCAGTTAAGTTAGATTGAATCTTCAGTTTGTCTGTTCATTTCTGACTCCTGTTTGTCAGTCAGGGACCTTGACTCTGGCTGTTGGCAGCATAATTTCTATTGTGTTATTGGAATCATCTGAACTTCCAGTGTATCAAATGCTGTTAACTAACTGAAGCATTTCAAACTACAGTAATCAAGAAGTGACTGTATTTGCTATTAGTTACCATTTTGTGTATAGTCTCATTCCTATAATGATAAAGACTGTCTTATAAAAATATTTTACTAAATCTTTGTTACAATTAACTTCATTATGAGCACATATATGTAAAATATAATATTGTCTAGTATACATTCCCTGTGGGAGTCTCATGAAAGCTAGTCTGATGACCAGTGGATACACAATGATCTGGATTTTGAAAGCCTGTCTGTACCTTACCAAATATATTTGACTCTCTGTCTCATAGACAACCTCAAAATATGGACTTGTCTTTCATGTTTATGAATTGGCTGTTTTAAACCAGTAGCTCCTTTTAGTTCCAAAATTATTTTTACTGCAAGATATAGATGCAACTTACAGTTTTTTAATGCACCCCTTTCCCTTGATACAGAAAAATATCTAGCCCATGTGTTAATTTTACATTTGTTATTTCCAGTATACTAAGTTTAACTGGGGGTATATTTACTGAATTATGGCTAACTTCTTAGAGGCTACAATAGTGAAATGAATGACATCGCATTTCTCAGGATTGATTAACTCCTCATAGCCCCTCAGAGATGGGTATGGTCTCCAACATTCATGATAAAATGTCAAGATTTGTTCAATAAATTATATTATTTTCACTTTAAGCTGTATCATGTGTTCTTATTTTGCTTATCAAATTTGGTATTTTTGAGACAGAGTTTTATGTGCCCCAGGATGTGTATAATATATGCTTTGGTTGCAAAACATGGAGTCCTATTAGATTACAACTGGCCTTGTTCAACTTTTATTGGTCAGCTATCACCCAGAAAGGACTGTTAGCTGAGACAGGCTGTTTCTCAAGATAGCATTTTTACTTGAACAGTTCCATCATGAAGAGACCACCGGCTAGCATATAGTAATGTACATCTCCATCAAGTTCTTCACTCCCAAGCTTTCCTATAAATTCCAAATATCTCTTTCATTACTGTGGGAGAAAGACTGTTTCTCCCCATGTGGGCTAATAAACATAGTCCTTTTTTAAATATTCTTTTATTTTTCATTCAAAAATTTACACTTCCTCCCCGTCTCCCAGTCCCCTCCTGCTACCCCACCAACGCTCCTCCCTCCCACTGCTTCCTTAAGAGGGGGCAGGGTACCCTGCCCTGTGGGAAGCCCAAGGCCCTCCCCCTTTCATCCTGGCCTAGGAAGGTGTGCAACCATATAGACTAGATTCCCAAAAATCTAATACATGCAGAAGAGATAGGTCCCAGTGCCATTATCATTGGCTTCTCAGTCAGCCCCCATTGACAGCCACATTCAGAGATTCTGGTTTGATCATATGCTCATTCAATCCTGGTACAGCTGGATATGGTGAGCTCCCATTAGATCAGGCACACTGTCTTGGTTGGTGGACCAGCCTCTCCCGGTCCCGATTTCCTTGCTCATCTTCTCCCACCTTCTGCTCTTCGACTAGACATTGGGAGCTCAAGTCCATTGCTCTGATGTGAATGTGGGTCTCTGTCTCTATCTCCATCCATCGGATGAAATTTTTATGGTGATGATCAAGATA
This sequence comes from Ondatra zibethicus, assembly GCA_004026605.1. Classification (NCBI taxonomy): domain Eukaryota; kingdom Metazoa; phylum Chordata; class Mammalia; order Rodentia; family Cricetidae; genus Ondatra; species Ondatra zibethicus. The sequence goes on from PVIU01004661.1 coordinate 86,076, forward strand.
TTCATCAATGTGACTATGGGACAAGGCTAGATCAGGCACCTTCTCCTCTGCTCCCCAAGGACCTAGCTGGGACATCCCCGTGGACACCTGTGATCCCCTCTAGAGCCAAGACTCTTGCCACCTAAAATGACTCCCTTAATATAGATATCTTATTCCCTTCTCCAATATCCACCCTTCCTCCATCTCTACACTCTCACTCCCCCAAGCTCTCCCCAGACCATCCCTTCTCCTTCCCTCTCTCCCGTTCACCCCGCCACCTACCTACACCCCTAACCCCATTCCCGTGCCTCCACCTTTTGCCCGGCGATCTTGTTTGCTTCCAAATTCCAGGAGGATCTATATATGTTTTTCTTTGGGTTCACCTTGCTATTTTGCTTCTCTAGGATTGTGAACTATAGGCTTAATGTTCTTTGTTTATGGCTAGGGTCCACTAATGAGTGAGTACATACCATAATCATCTTTTTGGGTTTGGGATATCTCACTAAGGATAGTGTTTTCTATTTTCATCCATTTGCATGCAAATTTAAGGATGTCATTGTTTTTTACCGCTGAGTAGTATTCTAATGTGTATATATTCCACACTTTCTTGATCCATTCTTCCATTGAGGGGCACCTAGGTTGTTTCCAGGTTCTGGCTACTACAAATAATGCTGCTATGAACATAGTTGCACAAATGCTTTTGTAGTATGATTGGGCATCTCTTGGGTATATTCCCAAGAGTGGTATTGCTGGATCCTGAGGTAGGTTGATTCCCAATTTCCTGAGAAACTGCCACACTGATTTCCAAAGTGGTTGCACAAGTTTGCATTCCCACAAGCAATGGATGAGTGTTCCCCTTACTCCACATCCTCTCCAGCATAGGCTATCATTGGTGTTTATGATTTTAGCCATTCTGACAGGTGTAAGATGGTATCTCAAAGTTGTTTTGATTTGCATTTCCCTGATCGCTAAGGAAGTTGAACATGACCTTAAGTATCTTTTGGCCATTCGAACTTCTTCTGTTGAGAATTCTCTGTTCAGATCCTTACCCCATTTTTTAATTGGGTAATTCAGCATTTTAATGTCTAGTTTTTTCAGTTCTTTATATATTTTGGAGATCAGACCTTTGTCCAATGTGGGGTTAGTGAAGATCTTCTCCCATTCAGTAGGATGCCTTTTTGTCTTAATGACTGTGTCCTTTGCTTTACAGAAGCTTCTCAGTTTCAAGAGGTCCCATTTATTCATTGTTGCTGTTATTATCTGTGCCACTGGGGTTTTACATAGGAAGTGGTCTCCTTGCCCATGTATTGCAGGCTACTTCCCCCTTTCTCTTCTATCAGGTTAAGTGTGGTCAGATTAATATTGAGGTCTTTAATCCATTTGGATATGAGTTTTGTGCATGGAGATAGATGAGGATCTATTTTCATTCTATAAATATAGTCTTATATATTGTGATCAGATGCTTATCACTTTCCTACCTTTCATCTCTTTACTTCATGTTTCCAAATTTGATACCTGATGCTGAAATCCAGGACAGTCTCCATATTCCTTCTCTGGTCCCAAGGCACTCCACTAAATGCAAGTATACACAGGTATACCCATCTTTCATGTGGGATTCCCCTCTATATGCTGTGAATACCATTGGTTAATAAAGAAATTGACTTGGCTTGATAGGGTAGAGTAAAACTAGGTGGGTGAAACTAAATTGAATTCTGGGAGAAAGGAGGCAAAGTGAAAGAGAAGCCATGTAGCCCCACCAGAGACAGATGCAAAAACTTGCTGGTAAACCACAGTCACATGGCGATACACAGATTAATAGAAATGGGTTAACTTAAGATGTAAAAGTTAGCCAATAAGAAGCTAGAGCTAATGGACCAAGCAGTGATTTAATTAATATAGTGCCTGTGTCGTTATTTCAGGGATGAGAGGATGGAAATGACCAACTGGCTCCCTACAACAAATTGGCACCAACATGGCCAACTAAAAAACAATTAAAACACCAGAGGGCTTTGAACAAAGTTTAGTCACTTTTTTTTTATTTGAATGGGCTCTGCTTGCTGGCAGTGTGCTGCAGCTCCTTTAAGAGAGGTCTTCCCGATTCAGTAATTGCAATAGAAAAAAACACACTGTTTCAAAATGGCAATTTCCTGGTTTGCCAACAAAAATGGCTCTGACTCTTTCTGGATGTTCAGTTATGGAGCATTTAAATGGGGTTTGTGAGAAGAGTGCTATAAATTGCTTAATGGTGACACAGACATGCTGCAACCCAAGATGTGGGTCTATGGCAGAGAGAATGGTTCTCAGAGGCAGCGAACATGCCACATTGGATGGGGCAGAGCCAACAGGCAGGATCATCATTACCACTTAGCAAATGAATAAATAAAGAGGCACTTCTGGTCAGAAATGATTACAGATACACAATGAAGATAAAAGATAAAAATGATCTCTAAATGGGTCACACTGTGTTTAAAAAATGTACATAGAGTTAGGAGAGAAAAGAAAAAGAACAAGGAGATATTAAATATAATATAAAAAGGACAGACAATCATACATAAAAGGAGTAAAGATAAGAAAATATATATTATGCTTGTAGAAAAATAATAGAGTAAGAAAATATACCTCATAAAGATTGAATATGCACAGAGAATTTGGATTTTGTATATTATTGTGTTTTCTTTAAATTTGTTGACTGCAGAGAGATATTTGATTCTGGAAACTGCTAAGATAAACCAACATAATTTGTTGCTTTGGAAAAAAGGTTCTTCTTTTGTTTCCAAGGAAGATGAGAACCTGTGGAATCCCTCCAGACTAATGTGGTTTTATGTACCAAGACCCCCTGAATGATCACCATGAACACCCCCAAAACTTACTTCATCCAACAAAAAGCAGAAAGCAGTTTGGAGAGAACTACACCAAAATTCCCTAAATGATTATTTAAAAAAGTTTGTTTACATTAAATGGGGATATCTATAGAGATTTGCATTGGTATGGATCTTAGTTTATTGAAAGATATTTAAAGTTAATGTTTTGATGTGTGTATTTCTGTTCTTGATTAAGTTATTGTGTTTGTGCAACTCATTTTAAAATGTAATATATAATTAAGAAATATAGGTTAATAGAGAGTCATCTATAATAATCATGTTTATAGACATGTTAGTTAGGTTTTCTAAGTATACAGAGATGTATTTCAGATAGATAGGGGTTCTTCAACCACTTCAAAGAGCTGCAGAATATGGCAATTAAAATCTTTTAATAACTTAGGACTTTTCATGACAATGAGACATGTCTATTCCAGGCAGCACCAGTTACTTCAAGAGGAAGATGGGCATCAAAGAGGCTCCTAATGAAATTTGGTAGCCATTTGGGCAAAAAACTGCCCTTGTGTGGACTGCTTGATGGTATGCTGTATAAACTGGACATGCGGGATCCACAAAGAAATGACTCATGAGCTTTCCTGAAGGTGAGATGGTTCTTCAGGGTTTCTGTTTCATGAAAGAGTCTGCTGGATATTCTCCAGGACATAGAAAAATGTGACTGACAAACTGCCAGTATTGGTGGAACTGTCTTTGAAATTTCCTGCTTCATGGGAAAAACTGGTGGATACTATGAGCCTGTAGGCTGAAGACCGATGCCCCAATGGTACAAAAGAAATTTGGGTGACTGTTCAGTAAGTGAGATATCTCTGTCAATTCTAGAGTTTTGGAACTTGCTTACAACGCACTTCCTGTTTACGTAGGTAATATTATATCCTTCTGGAGTCTTTGATGGGGTTGAAGAATACATAGTTATAATTATAGTTTCCCTTAGTTATGATAAAAGATAAAGCAGATATAAATATTGTAACTGTAATTCTTGCTTGATGCCTGTTTTGTTACATGTAATTTTTCTGTGTTGAAGTTAAAATTTTTCTTTTTCTTTTAACAGAAAAGGGGAGGTGCTGTGGGATTCCCCTCTGTATGCTGTGAATACCATTGGTTAATAAAGAAACTGGCTTGGCCTGATAGGGTAGATTAGAACTACTCAGGAGAAACTAAACTGGATGCTGGAAAGAAGTAGGGAGAGTAAGAGAGAAGCCATGTAGCTCTGCCAGAGACAGACGCTGAACCTGCAGGTAAGCCACGGTCACATGGAGAAATACAGATTAATAGAAATGGGTTAAATTAAGATGTGTTAGCCAATAAGAAGCTCATCTTGAGACTCATTTCAGTTGAAAGTTTCAAGAGCTCTCCAAATGTCCTGTTATCTCCTGTGTATCTTGAATTGGAAGTTTTGAATCTATGGGACATCCCTTTTACTCTCCAGGCACATTTGGTCCATCTAAAACTCAACGGTATAACTCATATTGGTGGATTTAAACCCCCTTTTTACCTTGGTCCTGCAACCACCATAGATTTCTATTTATCTGTTCTAAAGAATACAATCTTTAAAAAAAAGAGCAAAGAGCTCCATTGGGGAGTCCTTATACCAGTCACATTTGTTTGACTTTTATTCCAAATCTGTGCTCAATATATTTTAGACAATGGTCAGTTCTGTCTCAAATGAAAAACTTAATTTCAATATCTTACCTATATTAGATAACTTCATAAAATGGAATGGAAAGTGATCTGAGGTGTCCACACATAAGCTCCCATCTTATGTCAACCTTTCTCATTCCTGCCATTACCTCCCACTTGAACTCACCCAGAGTACAACTTTAATCAATTCCTGTCCCTATTTCTCAAAGAGTTGCCGCAGCCGAAAGGAAGTGAATCATAATTTCTTGCTAGGTAAGTCCTGAAAGATAAGATCACAACTGGGGTCGCTTATGGCACAGGCAAGTCATAATTGCTAGAGCTGCTGAACAGGATCTGTGAGTGAAAGCAGAACAGCTAATCCCGTTTGTAGAGAAAAACTTGGAGACACCAACTTGTATCTCTCTTCATACATCCTTCTATGGTGTAGGAGTTCCTTCTGTTTGTGTGTTGCTTTCATAGGATAATGAATAAAGAAACTTCCTTGGCCTAGTTGATAGGGCGGAACATAGGTGGGCAAAGAAGAAAACCTGAATTCTGGGGAAAGAGAGCAGAGTGAGAGAGCTGTCAAGGAGCCGACAGGTCAGACATGCTGAATCTTTCCCAGTAAGCCATGACCTCATCGTGGTGATACACAGATTAATAGAAATGGGTTAAATCAAGGTGTGAGAATTATCCAATAAGAGGGTAGAGCTAATGGGCCAAGCAGTGATTTAATTAATACAATTTCTGTGTGGTTATTTGGGATGTAAGCTAGCCAGGCGTCCTGGACGAACAAAGGGCCACTCTCTTCATGCAACACTTCTATATATGTGCACAAGATTAAGCCTAAAGAGTTTAAAATAAACTTGAAGATTTTTAACATAAAATAACATTCAAAATCAGATATATTTTTAATACTGGTAATGAGATGTAAGTGCTTGAAAAGAACAAATTAAATTTGTTATACACTTGCATGCCAGGACATCCCCAGGCTCAAATAGTACCCTTTCCATTGAATGGTACAAAAATCCCATTAGAGTATATTTCTTGCCATTCTTATTATAGGATAAAGATACATGAAGAAATAAAATTTGCCAGAAGTTTGCTGCTTCTTCCCCGTTGCATAGTCCTGGCTGGCTATGACTATGTAGGCTAGACAAAAAAAAAAAATCATCTTTAAGGATATCCTATAAAAAAAAGTTAAATTACTCCTCATGTCTCAATAGGGATCTTCGTCCCAGTGAAGGAACTTAAAGTCTGCATCCACATACCAAACATCTAAAGAACATGGAGGCAAATAGCAATTACCCTGCTGTCAATGTTTCGTGAACTGGCATATGAGGGTACTATTACCAGGGCAAACATCTAGCAAAGGCTACCATTCAGCTGGTATTTGACTTACGGGCTGCTTCAGTTTGCCATGCCCTTTCCCCTGACCTTCAAATCTTCCTTTTATCAAAAGCTAATTCCAGGGTTTTCACCCTAGCCACCCATTTTCTTTGATCAAAGAAGGCTGCCAAATGTTCTGTCATCAAACTCACAGTATTGGAAAATTATTCAGGACACTCAAGTAATGTTCTTGGTATGTTGCTAGACAATCATATAAAAATCACTCAATGGAATTCTATTTCTCTTTTAAATTATCAATCAGATGCTAAATTTAACTGTTTTTTTTCTTTTTTTCTTTCTTTTTTTTTTCTTTTACAAATCTTCCCAGTACTTGTTCTTTGTGCATGGGTCTGATGGAAGAACTAATTATAGCTACCACACTCTTGTATTTAACTCAGGTACATGATAAAGAACTTTATGTAAGTACACTTAGCCTTACTTAACAACACTAATGTTTATCTAAATGTAAAAAAAAATTTCCTCATTAACTTTGTCTCTTAATGTTCCCTTAAGAGATATATGTAACCCAAAGTCTTAAAAGCATTTCTGTTGAACTTAAACAGGAGAGTAATAGGCCACGGGACTTACAACTCATCCCTTGTCTTGTCACTCTATGGATATTTTTTTCAGCATTCAGAAATAAAAGAATTTATAACATTAAACTTCTGTGTCTAACAAGCTCTCTAAATTCCTTAAAGAAGTTGCTGATCATATGAAAATACTTTAGGATAAACTATTTTTAAGCTTTTTATTGATTCTTTGTGAATTTCAAATCATGCATCCTGGTCCCATTCATCTCCTCATGTCTTTGTATTTGTCCTTGCAACCTATGCTCCCCCAAATGGAATAAAATAAAATTTAAATGAAAAGCAAAATCTCATTGTGGAAGCTGTAGTGTGACACAGTATACACTTAGTAAGTACATCTTTACTTGCAAGGGTTCATTACAATGGGTCATTGGTCTTGTTCAAGGCCTGTCATTTCTGCTACACTATTGATAGTGGGCCCTCACTGGGACTTTTTAGATATCTTGTTGTTGTCCTCTGCCACGTACATTCTGCAGCTTTGAATCTGCAGAGCAAGCTCATACGCATACTCCATCAGTTCATCAATGAGTGGATGTCGGGGTGGGCCAACTCATAGCCCTGGTTCTGGGTCTGGCTGGTTAGTTGGATTGAACAGTCTGCCAGTTCTCCTTCATCTTCATTATCAGCACATCTCTACAGCACATCCTGGGTTATTTCACCAAGTGCAGCAGATGGCAAGGGTGGGGCCAGCTCTACTGTTCTCAGCCTCTCATGGCTGCTTTACTTGTACCCACATCACCAGGGCCATCTACTCTGTTAACCAGGCAAACAGCAGTGCCCAATCTCCCAAGGGCTCCAGTCAGTGAGGGGCAGAACCAGCTCTCCCACTCTTAAGACCTCAGTGTTAGTTCTTCCTCTTGCCAGCGGCCTCTTTTTTTCCCTATCCCACCACTTATTTGCTCACCAAAATGGTACCTGCCCATGACCCCTGGTTTCTTCTACCTGCCCAGGGCAAGCGGTTTCAGGTGGGAATATTCGAATTCTATTTTTAAAGATGGCTAGATCTGACTACTGCTAAGGATGAGATTTGTGCCTTCCTCCATGAATGATGCTGCTTCCACTTCAACCAGCCTTATGTGGTTTGAAATGAGGCCTAAAGACACAGGAGCCAAATCAAATATTCAACCACAAGTCTCATCATATGTATGGATATTTGGTTCCCTACCATTCTGGATCCTTTCTTGGATCATGACTTTCTTTCTTACTATTTTCATACAAATATTTCTATACTGTCTTTACATATATTACTCAATGAACCATCCGCCCTTAGAAAATCAGACTTGCCCCTATATAAAAACAAAATGTTTCATAAAACTTTCCCAATGGTTCTCATGCTACCACAATGCATTTATTATATGTCCGTAGCTACCACATTTGTTTTGAAAATATCTACAAAATGTCACCTTAGGAACCGTGGTGAAACTGGCTGCAACCAGTCTTCATCACTAACAGAGAAAGCTAAATAAAGTTCTTCACATGAGTTCTCTATTCTTTTTCCTGTTCCCTTGCTTCAGTGTTCTGCAGCTCCCTGTTGCTTCCACTAGCTCTCTTTGTTGCAGCCCTTCTGGTGGTTCTAGTCATTGTCACCCTGAATGACTCGACTTAGAGGGAAATTTTCTCACTCCTACCATCATGTAAACTTTCCAGAATCCTGAATATCAAGTTGCTCTCCTCCAACTTATTAACTCTACTGATATCATTCCCTCCCACCTGACCCATCCCTACCAAATATCCATAGCCCTTCAAGACACAATATCTTGTCCACACCCTCTTAGGAAACTCTAATTTCTAGATACTTACTGCTTACCTCCTCACCCTGTGTATTTGCTTTAACTCCTTTCTTTCCTCCATAATCCTGGGCAATCTCTCAGTTTCACTGTGTAACCAAACTGTTTTCAGCACTTTATTTATCAAAAGTTTCTCCAGGAATGTATAAGAGCAGTAGCATGATGCATCCTTAATCAAGTTAACAGGCTCCTCCTGGTAAGTGACCAGAAATTACTCTCTTCAATGGACATTGAAATATTCCCTCCTAATGACCACACTCCTCTGTTTAAAGCAGTTAAGAAAGAGTCAATTCCCCCACTCCCTATCTTTTTTTCTGTTTTCACAGTCTAGAATGATAAAATTTCTCCTTTCAACAAACAGGAATCCTATGAGATTATGATTTCCTTGTTCAAACATTATCAAAAGCCACAGTCAAGAGAGGACTGTTTGCTGATATGCCCTGTTTTTTTGAGGCATTCCATCTTGCTTGAACAAACAGACCCAGGAAAAAGAGATCACAGTCCCATACATGGACCCCTATAGAGCTGCATCTAATGCCTCATTTCCAAGCTCCTCTAAAAACTCCAAATACTCTCCCTCCTCCTGAGGACACCTTCATTGTCAGCACAAAGAAGCAGTTCCCTGCTGTGTGTGCTAACAAATTCAGATCATCTGTTGAGGTCAGACTCTGGTCTTTATCCTCTATTTGTTTCTATAGTCTGTGTTCTCAATCTAACAACATAGATAAATCATATTTTGAATTCATCAATACAATGCCTCCACCTTTAAAGTGCTAATATTCAGGCCCACCACCATACTCTTTGTCTTTATAATTTGAATATATTAAAAAAGGGAAGAGTGTGGTTCTAGCTTAAATCTCAGTACTGATGAAGTACAGGCAAAAAGTTCAGGGGTTCCAGGTCAGCTTTGTTAAATAGGTGGTGGGAGGGCCAGCCTGAGCTACAAAAATCCTTTTTAAAATCAAAAACAAATAAATCAATTAATATACTAAAAATAATCTAGCTTATCCCTGGAGGCAACTGATTCTCCCTCTCTTAGCAGAAATTGGCTGGCAGTGCTTCATCTAGAAGTGGGGACATCTGGAGTTTTGATAGTTTGAAAAGGCACATCAAGGAATAGCATTTTTATGCTGGTCTAGTCCAGGCAATGATATTAGTGAAAGTTCATTAGTGAATTTTTTTCTAACATATCTAAGGAATAGTAGCAATCAGAATACGCCCTGGACACAATCTTTCTGTCCCTCATCTATGAGACTTATGTGTTATGTTGAATTTGTGCATGTTGGTATTAGTTATTCTACAGTCACTTTTTTCCTGAATTTTAACTACTTATAGATCTCTGCAGCAATATCTGTCAAAGCTTCTTTCCTATTGCTGTGATAAAACACCATTACCAAGGTCCTTAAAATTTCGGAGAGTAAGAGTTCATGAACATCACGGAAGGGTCCATTGCTAAAAGAAAAGATGAATGTTGCTGGTACAATAGCTAAGAAGTCACATCTTAAACAAGACCATCAAGCAGATAACTAGGAAGGGCATTAGTCTTTTGAAGTCTCAATGTCTGACCTCAGTGATCCACTTGCTCCAGCATCTCCTATTCCTTCACCAACTTGAAAATAAATATTCAGACATATGTGCCTATGAGAGTCATTTTCACTCAAAACATTACAGTATCCATTGTTGCATAAAGAAGATCTTTGATGAAGGGTGAGAAGTGCACTATGAGTACAATGATACACACTTAAGAACACTTACATGTTATATTGGTCTAGAACTTGGCAGTAATAACGTCTCTTTTCTTATCTGTGACCTCTCCAGCCCCAGATATTTGGCTAACTTTATAGGTTCATTGGCAAAAACAGTATCTTCAGCAATTGGTGCCAGGAAAATGAGGTGCTTACAGATAGACACATAAAATTAGATTCATATCTAGCACTCTGTACAATAATCAAATCCAAAAGGGTAAAATACATCAATTTGAAGCCCAAACCTTGAAACTTCTAAAAAAAAATAGGCACTATGGACAATCTTAATAAAATTCTATTTGACTAGAAATTAAGGCTAGCAACTGACAAGTATGAACTCATAAAATTTAATAGCATCTGTAACAGAAAATGAAACAATCAAAGAAGAAGAAACCCACAGAATAAGAAAGAATCTTTCCAGCTATACATCTAGCAGAGCATTAATATCTAAGATATATAAAAAGAAATCAAAAGAAGAATCAAGGAAACAAATAGTCCAATTCAGTGTGAGTTGAATATGATAACCACTACACTATACAAACAGACAAATGGATGAAATTAGAAAAAAAATCCAGAGTGCTATAATCCACAACTCCAGAGAAACGAGATAAAAAGGAGGACTCTAAGTGGGACACACATGGAGGGCCCCAGGAAGGGGAAATAATTAAGATCTCCTTTGTAGACTGGGAAGGAGGCAGAAGGGAGAGTATCGGGGATAAGAACATGAAGGATCAAGATGGCTAAGTTGGGGGAGAGACCAAGAGGGAGAGCAATGAAAGAGATATCTTGATATAGGGAGCCATTATGGGGTTATGGAGAAACCTGGTCCCAGGGAATCTCCCAGAAATCCACAAAGATGACCCCAGCTAAGACTCCTAGCAATAGTAGACAGGATGCCTGAACTGGCTCTCCCCTAGATTAGATTAGTGACTACCCTAATTGTCATCACTGAAACTAAATTCAGTAACTGGTGGAAGCAGAGGCACAGATCCACAGCCAAGCACTGGCCTCAGATCCTTGAGTTCAATTGAAGAGAGGGAGAAGGGATCATATGAACAAGGGAAGGGATCAAGATCATAATGGGGAAAATGTCAGGGAGAGCTAACCAAGTTAGGGGGAGGTCATGGACTCTGGATAGACAGCTGGATAGACTGTATGGAAGCAAACTAGGCCTTCTGAATGTGGGTGACAGGCATGTGACTTGTACTTCTTGGGAGCCCTGGCTATGGGACCAGGACTTAACCAGGGTCCATGAACTGGCCTTTTGAAGCCCATTTCCTGTAATGGGATACCTTGCTCAACCTTGATACAAGTGGGAGGGGCTTCATCCTGCATCAATTTGGTATACCAGACTTTATTGACTCCCCAAGTCAGAACTTACCTCCTCTTAGGAGTGGATGAGGGGAGAGATGTGGGAGGAGATGTGTGGATAGGAGAAGGGGAAGGTGGGAACTTTCAGTTGGTAAGTAAAATGAAGACAAATTACTAAAAAATGAGGTAGGTCTCTAAATAGAGAATTATCAATAGAAAAAAACAAAAATAGCCAAGAAATATTTCTGAAAAGTTTCAATCATCCTGAAAAATAATGAAATATATGAAAAAAAGAAGATCCATCGGGAGGGGTAAATGTGTCCCTTCCAGGGCACCCAGATGCCCCAGGAAGAGAGTATAGGCCCCTTCAATCCGCTAAAAATTCTGGCCATTCAGCGGAGCTTCTCCCTGGTTACTGGCTTTCTTACTTATCCCACCCCTTTCCATTTGTGGGGTCTCAGGATATCCCAACTCAGCCTGCTTCAGGGCTGAGGCTCTGTGGACAAGTGGTAAATGCAAGGCTGCAGGGGTTTCTTTGTTCCACGGAGCCTGCATATACCAAGCCTGCCCTTTTATCTGTGAGGTCCTTGACCAGGAAGTGGCCCTGATACAGTACCAGCAGATCCATCCTGAGGGGGTCCTTAGATCTACCGCCACAGCGTACTTCAGGGAGGAGGGTATCTGAGAACCAACTCCAGTGCTGAGGGGACCTAAGGGGGCAGAACAAGAAAAATCCCCAAGTACACAGCCACAACATGAATCAGACCAAGCTGCCAAGACTCCCTTCACTGCATTCAAAGGAAGAGATGGGCAGGTGCCAATGCAAGAATTCCTCCAACAACATGAAAAGCAACATGATAACACCAGGATCCAGCGAATATGCAACAGGAAGACTTGAACAACCTAATCCAGAAGAAGTAGAAGAAATCGACTTTACGTAACATTATGAAAGTAATAGAGACCTTTAAAGAGGATGTGAAAAACTCCTTTAAAGAAATGGATGAGAAGACTAACAAAAGTTAGGAGACATGAATAAATTCCTCAAAGACACCCTAGAAAACAATAAAAAAAAAAGGAATCAAACAGGTAATGGAAACAGTTCAAGACTTGCAAACTGAAATGGAGGCAATGAAGAAAACACAAACCGAGGGATGGCTGGATATGGAAAATCTGGGTAACTGGACAGGAACTACAGAGACAAGTATAATCAACAGAATACAAAAGATAGAAGAAAGAATCTCAGACGTTGAAGATACGATAGAGAAAATAAATCATTGATCAAAGAAAACAACAATTCCAAAAAATTCTTAATACAAAACATGCAGGAAATCTGAGACACCATCGAAAGGCCAAACCTAAGAATTATAGGGGTAGAAGAAGGAGAAGAATTACAGCTCAAAGACCCAGAAAATATATTCAACAAAATTATAGAAGAAAACTTTTTCCAACCTAAAGAAGGATATCCTTATGAAGGTAAAAGAAGCATACAGAACACCTAATAGACTGGATTTAAAAAAAAGCCCCTCATCATATAATAATCAAAACACAAAACATACAGAATAAAGAAAGAATATTAAGATCTGCAAAAGAAAATGGTCAAGTAACATATAAACGTAAGCCTATCAGAATTACATCTGAATTCTCTATGGAAACCATGAAAGCCAGAAGGTCTAGCATGGTTATGCTTCAGACACTAAGAGATCATGGATACAAGCCCAGACTACTATACCCAGCAAAGCTTTCTTTCATCATCGATGGAGAAAACAAGATATTCCAGGATAAAAACAAATTTAAAAAATACATAGCCACAAACCCAACCTTACAGAAAGTACTAGAAGGAAAACCACAACTAAAGGAAGCAAACAACACCCATAACACAGACATCTAACAACCTTCCACCATCACAACTCAAAAAAGGGAAACACACAAACTCTACCACCCCCAAAAAATAACCTGTGTTAACAACCACTGGTCATTAATATCACTTAATATACATGGAATCAATTCACCTATAAAAAGGCACAGGTTAAGAGAATGGATACAAAAACAGGATCCAACATTCTGTTGTTTACAAGAAACACACCTCAACCACAAAGACAGACATTATCTCAGAGTAAAGGGTTGGGAAAAGGTTTTTCAATCAAACAGCCCTAAGAAACTGGTGGGTGTGGCCATGCTAATATCTAACAAAATTGACTTCAAACTAAAATCAATCAGAAGAGAGGGAGATGAACACTTTATACACTTAACAGGAATAATCCATCAGGATGAAGTCTCAATCCTGAATATATATGCCCCTAATATAAAAAGCACCTACATATGTAAAAGAAACATTACTAGAACTTAAAGCACACATCAAACCCCACACACTAAGAGTAGGAGATTTCAACAATCCTCTCTCACCAATGGACAGGTCAACCAGACAGAAAGATAACAGAGAAATATGAGAAGTAACAGATGTAATGAATCAAATGGACTTAATAGACATCTATAGAACATTCCCCCCAAACAGGAAAGAATATACCTTCTTGGCAGCATCTCATGGAACCTTCTTGAAAATTGATCACATACTTGGTAACAAAGTAAACATCGACAGATACAAAAAAATTGGAGTAATCGCCTGTGTCTTATCAGATCATCATGGAGTAAAGTTAGAATTTAACAACAGTTCCACCCCCAGAAAGCCTACAAACTCATGGAAACTGAACAGTCAACTACTGAAACACTCTTGGGTCAAGGAAGAAATAAAGAAAGAAATTAAAGTCTTCCTTGAATTCAATGAAAATAAAGACACAACATACCCAAAACTATGGGACACTATGAAAGCAGTGCTAAGAGGAATGTTCATAGAACCTAGTGCCCACATAAAGAAAATGGAGAAAGCATACATTAGTGACTTAACAGCACACCTGGAAGCTCTAGAAAAAAAAAAGCATCAGACTCACCCAGGAGGAGTAGAAGAGTGAAAATAATCAAACTGAGGGCTGAAATCAACAAAATAGAGACACAGAAAACAATCCAAAGAACAATGAAACTAAGAGCTGGTTCCTTAAGAAGATCAAAAAGATCAACAAACCCCTGTCCAAACTAATCAAATTAACAAGAGTCAAATTATCAAGACCAGGAATGAAAAGGGGGACATAACAACAGACACTGAGGAAATTCAGAGAATCATTAGGTCTTACTACAAAAGACTGTATGCCACAAAATTGGAAAATGTAAAAGAAATGGACAGTTTTTTAGATAAATACCATATACTGAAATTAAAACAAGACCAGGTGAACAATTTAAATAGACCTATAAGTCACGAGGAAATAGAAGCTGTCATAAAAACCCCCCAACCAAAAAAAGCCCAGGACCAGATGGTTCCAATGCAGAATTCTACCAGAACTTCCAAGAAGAGCTAATACCTATACTCCTTAATGTGTTTCATATAATAGAAAAGGAAGAGTCATTGCCAAACACATTTTATGAAGCTACAGTTTCCTGATACCAAAACCACACAAAGACACAACCAAGAAAGAGAATTACAGACTGATCTCACTCATGAACATCGATGCAAAAATTCTCAATAAAATACTGGCAAACCAAATCCAAGAACATATCAAAAAAATTATCTATTATGATCTAGTAGGCTTCACCCAGGGATGGTTCAACATATGAAAATCTATCAATGTAATCCATCATATAAATAAACTGAAAGAAATAAAATCATATGATCATTTCATTAGATGCTGAAAAAGCATTTGACAAAATTCAACATCCCTTTATGATAAAGGTCTTGGAGAGATTAGGGATACAAGGACCATATCTAAATATAATAAAAGGAATATACAACAAGCTGACAGCTAACATCAAATTAAATGGAGAGAAGCTCAAAGCCATTCCACTAAAATCAGGAACAAGACAAGGCTGTCCACTCTCTCCATATCTCTTCAATATAGTGCTTGAAGTTCTAGCAATAGCTATAAGACAACATAAGGAGATCAGGGGGATTTGAATTGGAAAGGAAGGAGTCAAACTTTCGTTATTTGCAGATGATGGGATAGTGTACATAAGTGACCCCAAAATCTCTACCAAAGAAATTCTACAGCTGATAAGTACCTTCAGTGATGTGGCAGGTTATGAGATTTATGTAAAAAAATCAGTAGCCCTCCTATACACAAATGATAAAGAAGCAGAGAGGGAAATCAGAGAAACATCACCTTTCATGATAGCCACAAATAGCATAAAGTATCTTGGGGTTACACTAACCAAGAAATGAATGATCTATATGACAAGAACTTTAGGCCTTGAAGAAAGAAATTGAAGAAGATACCAGAAAATGGAAGGAACTCCCATGCTCCTGGGTTGGTAGGATCAATAAAGTAAAAATGGCAATTCTACCAAAGGTAATCTATAGATTTAGTGCAATCCCCATCAAAATCCCAACAAAATTCTTCATAGACCTTGAGAGAATAAAAAATAACTTTATATGAAAAAACAAATAGCCTAGGATAGCCAAAACAATCCTATACAATAAAGGAACTTCAGGAGGCATTACCATCTTGGACTTCAAACTCTATTACAGAGCTACAGTAATGAAAACAGCTTGGTATTGGCATAAGAACAGAGAAGTTGACCAACGGAATCAAATCGAAGACCTGGATATTAATCCACAAAACTATGAACACCTCATATTTGACAAAGAGACTAAAATTATACAGTGGAAGAAAGAAACCATCTTCAACAAATGGTGGTGGCATAACTGGATGTCAACCTCTAGGAGAATGAAAATAGATTCTTACTTATCTCCATGCACTAAACTCAAAACCAACTGGATTAAAGACCTCATTATAAATCTGACCACACTGAACCTGATAGAAGAGAACGTAGGAAGTAACCTGCAATACAGGGACAAAGGAGACCACTTCCTATGTAAAACCCCAGTGGCACAGACAATAAAAGCAACAATGAATAAATGGGACCTCCTGAAACTGAGATGCTTCTGTAAAGCAAAGGACACTGTCATTAAGACACAAAGGCATCCTACTGAATGGGAGAAGATCATTAACAACCCCATATCAGAGAAGGGTCTGATCTCCAAAATATATAAAGAACTCAAGAAACTAGACATTAAAATTCTAAATAAAACAATTAAAAATGGGCTAATGATCTGAACAGAGAATTCTCAACAGAAGAAGTTCAATTGGCCAAAAGATAATTAAGGCCATGTTCAACTTCCTTTGCGATCAGGGAAATGCAATTCAAAACAACTTTGAGATACCATCTTACACCTGTCAGAATGGCTAAAATCAAAAACACCAATGATAGCCTATGCTGGAGAGGATGTGGAGTAAGGGGAACACTCATCCATTGCTGGTGGGAATGCAAACTTGTGCAACCACTTTGGAAATCAGTGTGGCGGTTTCTCATGAAATTGGGAATCAACCTACCTCAGGATCCAGCAATAACATTCTTGGGAATATACCCAAGAGATGCCCAGTCATACTACAAAAACATTTGTTTAACTATGTTCATAGCAGCATTATTTGTGATAGCCAGAATGTGGAAACAACCTAGGTGAGCCTAAAAGGAAGAATGGATAAAGAAAGTGTGGAATATATACACATTAGAATACTACTCAGCGGTATGACATCTTGAATTTTGCATGCAAATGGATGGAAATAGAATCCTTAGTGCAATAACCCAGACCCAAAAAGATAAATATGGTATGTACTTACTCATTAATGGACCCTAGCCATAAACAAAGGACATTAAGCCTATAGTTCACAATCCTAGAGAAGCCAAATAGCAAGGTGAACACAAAGAAAAACATATATAGGTCCACCTGGAAACTGGAAGCAAACAAATTAGCCAGGCAAATTTGGGAGCATAGGGGTAGGGGTAGTGGTGTGAATGGGGTTGGGGAAAAGAGAGACGGGGAAGGAGAAGGGAAAAGGGAAGGACTGGTGAGAGCTTGGGCGTGTGGGAGGGTGGAGATGTAGAAAGGGCAGGTATTGGAGCAGGGAAGAAGATATCTACACTAAGGGAGCCATTTTAGCGTTGGCAAGAGACTTGGCTCTAGAGGGGATCCCAGGTGTCCACTGGGATATCCTCTGCTACGTCCTTGGGCAGCAGAGGAGAGGGTGCCGGAACTGGCCTTGTCCCATAGTCACACTGAAGAATATCTTGATTGTCACCATAGAAATTTCATATGATGGATGGAGATAGAGACAGATACCCACAGACACATCAGAGCAATGGACTGAGCTCCCAAGGTCCAGTTGAAGAGTAAAAGGAGAGAGAAATTGAGCAAGGAAGTCAGGACCATAGGGGTTGGTCCACCCACTGAGACAGTGTGCCTGATCTAATGGGAGCTCACCAAATCCAGGTCTACTGGGACTGAACGAGCATGAGATCAAACAGACTCTCTGAGTGTGGCTGCCAATGGGGGTGGACTGAGAAGCCAGTGATAATGGCCCTGGGACCTGTCTATTCTGCATGTATTGGCTTTTTGGGAACCTAGTTTACTTGGATGCACACCTTCCTAGGCCAGGATGGAAGGGAAGGGCCTTGGGCTTCCCACATGCAGGGTACCCTGCCCTCTATTAAGAATGGTGGGGGAGGGAGAAGGATTAGTGGGGAAGTGGGAAGGGAATGAGAGAAGGGAAGTGTCAATTTTTGAATGGAAATATAAATATATATATGAAAAAATATTTAAATTTATGACATTTCAAACCATTTTGGAAATATCACTTTATCTCAGTCAAATAGCAAATTAACAAAGTAACTGCCAAAAATAATTGGAAAAGATATGTGGAAAGGGATACTAACGTTATGAATCAATATACCAATTCATGGCATATCACCAAAGATTTCAACATCCCACTCTGCAGATTCTTGGTTTGCTAATTCATTGGTGCTTTGTTCACAAAATCTAAAAAAATAGAAAAAAATTAAATGTTCTTCAATTGATGAATAGATAATGAAAATATTGTGCATATGTACAATAGGATTCCTTTTAGGTGTAAAAGAAAAAAAAAAGAAATCTATAGGTAAATGTAATGGAATCTAGTACATAGGATAGCAAGCAAGGTAACTGATACTCAGAAGACAAAAATTACTTGTGCTCACTTTTTGGCTTCCTAACTCCTAGTATTTAGATGTTAATATGTAACTTTATGTAACAAGAGAAATAAAGAAAGTAAAAAGGAAACATTAGTAGGAAGGGTATCTTTAGCAGGACATGTTAGGACACAGATGTGAAAATGAAGAACTGGGTAGAATGTGAGGAGAGGTGAGAAAAATATAAAAGAGAGCAGGATAAGAAATAAATAACACTAAGGAATTTTGAAAATGTCACAGGACAATATATATGAATATATACATACATACATATATGTTATTTAATTTAAAGTTCCACATTTTCATAATTTGTTGAAGTCCTCACCATTTTCATTTATTTTATACTGTTGCACTTTCCAACAACATCAGAGAACTCCCATAAAACATATTAATATTATTCATATTTCTGGAATAATATAGTTATAATGAAGAATTATATTTTATAAGTTTATAGAGTTTAGTATACAACTAAGCTCTATATTTGATATGCAGCAACAATGAAAAAGAGAATTTAAACATTTGCAATAACAGATTGTTATTTACACAAGGAAAAAAGGTACAAGGATAGGATTTAGCATCACCAAATACATGTCAGAGTCCCAGATAACTTACCAAGAGTTTTATCTATTTACCCTGTAATCACCTCTGACAAACCATCAAGCACTAAACACCCAAGTGAATTCAAATAATGTAAACAGAAACCTATAGGTATGAATGATCTAAAAGAAATTAAGAAAACAGTATCTTATGGCTTGCACTCACCATTTGTTAGGGAGATGGTAAAAATCTGGGCTTCCAGCAATAAGGTTGCCTCACACTATTGGCTTTAATTAGTTTCAGTGATCCTGGAAGACAGCCTGCAACTACTGTGGAAATGTTACTAGCAAGAACAGACAAAAATTTTAGAATAACAGAGAAAAGCAAAAATATTTGAGGCGTTCCAGGAACAAATTCTTGGCAAAGACACTTATGCTGACCCACACGATCAATCTCTTTAAGTATCTTTACAAGATGTGTTCACCACAATGCCACACAGTAGCCGTAAATGATTGAAACAGGATTCAAGAGCTAAGAAAAAGAATTGAATCATATATTAGGGACCAAAAAAGGCCAAAGAGAACCCTTGAGTGACTTTTTAAAAGATTAATTAAGGCTGTTCAAATAGAATTAACAGACCCAGAAGCTAGATGAGTAAATGAGTACTTATTGAATCTCTGGCTTTTGAAAATGCCAACTTAAAATGCAAAAAGATACTTGGACCTTTAGAGGTTAGATTAACACTAATGAATGGATGGATCCTACATACAATGATTGTTGAGATATTTGACTATAATACTGAGGTTTAGGTTAGAGAAGCAGTTTCCAAAGGTATGAGGAGACATTAAAAGTCCAAATGTTTTAATTGTGGTAAAATAGGACATGTAAGAAGGCATTGTAGACAAGACATTCTTAGAAATAATGTGTCTTCTGAGAATGACGAATATAAAAGTTCTCAATATTCTGGATTATGTAAAATATTTGACAAACCTAACATTGGAACAATGAATGCAGATCAACAAAGGACAAACAAGTTAACCCAATACCATTGGCAAACTCCTTGGGGACCACTCACAGGCCCCTAGGTCAAACGTGGTCCATTCATCCCAAGTCACTGTGGAGAACATGTCTCACCAGGAAAATTTAAAAAATCCATTGCATGCTGTAAAAAACCATAATGTTATGGATGATGGGATAAACATAGATGATGAATTTAAAATCCCAATAGATAATAGAAAATGTATATTTTTCCTATAAATGATCAAAGATTAAACCAAAGAGTACATATAAATAGCATTGTAATTGAGGGGTTACTGGACAAAGGTGAGGATGGGACTATCATTACTCTAGAATTTTGTCATCCAAATTGTCCTCTTTAAGAGGCAGATGTTCAAATCCTAGGAAATGGAACCCTATCTCAAGTGAAACAAACTACAAGATGCCTAAATGCATAAGGACTGAAGTACAGAGAGGAAGGCTGAGGCCATATGTAATCACAAGTAATTTATGGGGTCATTACCTGATGTAGCAATTGAATACCCAGATTAATATTCCTGAGTTTCTGGGAATATTAATAAACATGAGTTTCTGGGAAGGATATTATAAGGAACTATTTAAAAAATGTCACCAGCCATCCAGACTGTAAAAGAACACAAAACAACTAGCAAACCTTCAGAGGTGCCAATGGTCCTAATTTTAAAATGGTTAACTGAGAATCTAATATGGGTAAATAATGGCCTTTAACAGAAGAGAAATTGCAGGTTTTAGAACAGCTGGTATAGGAGCAACTAGATGCTTGCCATATTGAAAAATCAGCAAGCTGTTGTAATTCATTTGTTGTTAAAAAGAAATCTGGAAAATGGAGAATGGTGACAGATCAAAGAGCTGTTAACAAGTTAATTCAACCTATAGGCCCTCTACAATCTGGAATTCCTTTGCTTTCCCAATTACCTAAAAGATAACTTATTACAGTTACTGATTTAAAAGATTGTTGCTTTACTATACCCTTATGAGAATAGAACAGAGAAAAATTTGCCTTCACAATGCTACTTATAATAATTCTCAGCCTACTAAGAGATACCAGTAGACTATCCTCCCACAGGGAATGCTCAATAACAACAATCTGTTCCAATACTTTTTAAGTCAGCCATTGGAAATAATATGTAAAAAATCCCAAATCTATAATTTGCCATTACATGGATAATATTTTGCTATCTGATTCAAATGTAGATACTTTAGAAAGAATATTTGAAGAAGTAAGAAAGTTTTGCCTAACTGACGATTACAAATTGCTCCTGAAAAAAATACAAAGAAGAGGTTCTACCAGTTACCTAGGTTTTAAAATAGGCTTACAGAAAATTAGAACACTAAAAGTTATAGGAGAGACCAATTACAGAATCTAAATGATTTTCAAAGATTGTGAGGGAGACATTTCCAATCTATGACCCACTTTTTTGATAATACCTGATCGAATAATTCATTTAAACTAAACCTTAGATGGTAACAAAGATGTAATTAGTCCCAGGAGATTAACAGTTGAAGCTGACAAAGAATTAAATTTGGTTGAAGAGAAATTACAGAAAGCACATATGATTCCGGTGGATCCAAATCTTAATTGTATTCTAGTCATATTGCCTTTCAGAATTACCACTAGAGGAATTTTAATGCAGAAGGAAAATCTTATCTTAGAATTGATCTTTTCACCACATAAAATGAATAAAAATTATAAACTTTTGTGGAAAAGATCTCTGAATTAATTATGAAAGGAAAATTGAGATTTTGTCCATGAAAGTTCCTATACTTATGTCCAAAAGGCAGAATTATATGCTATTCTCATTATACTAAGTGATTTTAAAGAATATCCCAATATAGTTAGTGATTCACAATATGCAGAAAGAGTTGTTCTGCATATTGAAACCACTGAATTTATGCCCGATGATACAGAATTGACATCATTATTCATTCAGGTTCAAGATATAATCAGGAATAGGCTTTGTCCCATATACATAACACACATTCAACGCCATATAGGTCTGCCAGGTCTTCCAGCACAAGATAATGCAGAAGTTGATCGATTATTGATTGAAATGTTCTGAATGGCCTCAGAATTTCTTAACAAGCATCATGCCAATAGCAAAGATTTAAAGAAATAGTTTCCTATTGCATGGCAACAAGCTAAGGAGATCATAATGAGATGTCCTACTTGCTCTTTCACCAAACACCACTACATGCAGGTAGTAACTCAAAGGGTACTCAAAGGAAGAGATCTGGCAGATAGATGTGTTCCACTTTGAAGATTTTGGAAAATTAACATCACATCACTGACACTTATTTAGGTTTTCAATGTCAACTGCTTTGAGCTCAGAAAAGGCTGATTCAGTAATCACACATTTATTAGAAGTTATGGCCACCATGGGTATATATGCACAAATAAAGACAGATAATCTTCCAGCATATGTTTCTGAGGAAATGAAACAGTTTTTTGCTTATTATAATATAAAATATATTACAGGTATACAAAACAATCCTACAGGTCAGGCAGTTATAGAAAGTACAAATCAAACTATAAAAGATATGTTAAACAAACAGAAAGGGATGGAAAATACCCTCAGAAATAGATTGCACAATGCTTTATTAACCTTGAACTTTCTTAATTCTAATAAGAAAGGAACAACAGCAGCAGAAAGACATTCGATAATAGAAAAAAACTTCTGAATTAAATCAGTATTTCAAGGATGCATTGACCTCACAATCGAAACTAGGAGATGTGTTATGTTGGGGATTAGTTTTGGCTCTTTTTTCCACAGGAGAAGAAAAGCTAAGGATACCATCAAAATTAATAAAAATTTGTTTCGAAATAGAGAAATCTCTTGAGAAAGAGAAATGACAGCTCATCCACATAAATGACAATCATACAGGTAATAAGGAACATCATAAGGGTTGGGGCTGGGTTCTCTTGTCTTTTTAGGAAAATACCCTTCTTCAAAAAGTCAAGAGACCTTGAACCTCTAGATACCTAAAGAAAAAAACTACACTGAAAACATCACGGAGGGAAGAAAAATCTGATCTATGATGACAGGTCATCTGCAGGATAAAAACTGATTCCAACTTTGTTAGCTAAAATGGTGCACCTTCTTTCCAGAACTTCAAATAAGAACGTCAGAAAAACTTTGGCTACTTACTCAGAGAAGATTTGCAATTATATCAGAGAGTAATCTTGAAAATTAACCATCATTTTAGTTTTACAGGTCCTATAGAAGCGACATCAACCCCATGATATTTAGAAGAAATTCTAGAAGACATCATGCCCTTTCCCAACAAAGTCTGCCCTCGAGGTTTGGGACATCAATTACAGGTTGATTATAATTGGTATAGGGTTGGGGCTTGGGTTGGAAATTATGTAGGATCAGGGATCTCTGTGAAAAAAAGGAGAAAATGGATGGGATAACAGGTAGATTAGTGTGAGATTACTCACAGAAATGATAATAGTGTCTAATAGAGTAAATACTTGTTAGCTATTATCTATTATTTATAGACAATTTACATTGGTATAGATTCTTATATATTGACACAAATTCAAATCATATTTGATATATTAAATATGCTCCTATTTCTGTTTACACCTTTGCAAAGTTATTTTGTCATATTATATGCATGCATGGTTCTACCTTTGCTTAAGACATTTGTATACTGATGCAATTTTAGGATATATTTATCATATTGCACTATACATTTCTACTTCTGATCAAGATACTTATACAATGTTTACATTTTGAGGTCATTGTTCTTATTTGCTGCAAGTTGTTAAACATTGCTTAATATGAAATCTTAGTATTTAAGTTATATATGTATTAAGACTTAAAGGTCATCATGTCTGTCATGTTCATATTTAGACTAATCAGGTTCTTTAGATACCTAGAGATTGTATTCTGCATAGACAAGTAATCTTCAAACACTTTAAAGAACTGTATAATATGGCATTTAAATAACTTATGGTTCTTTTGAGGTTAGATATGATTGCTGCTGGCAGAACCTATCTATTCCTGAGAAAATGTTTGGCACTGAAGACCCTCCATTTGGAACTTGTTTTCTTCTTGACTAAACTGGCCTTTGGGCAAAGAACTGACCATGCCTTGACCACTGACAAAATTCATGGTGTCTGTACAGGACAAGTGGGATACAAGAAAAAAGACTGCCAAACTTTGCCAAGAAAGAGTAGGATGGTTTTGAAAATTTTCCTGTCTTTAAAAATTGTCTATCAGTTTCTCTAGGCCATAGCCAATGTTGATTGCTCCAACATTGCAAATGTGACTTTGGGTGATTGCCCAGGTAGCCAGGTGTCTCTGTCATTTATTGTGCATTTTGAAATTTGCTTGACAGCACTTCTTGTTTACTTAAGGGAGGGAGAGCAAGGGAAGAACTATCTTGGTTGAGGAAGTCATTATGGGGTTAGCAAGAAACCTGGCAGTAGAGAAATTCCCAGGTATCTACAAGAATGATCCCAGGTAAGAATATAATCAATAGTGTAGAGGGAGTCTAAACTGACCTTTCCCTGTAATCAGATTGACAACTATCTTAATTGTCATCATAAAACCTTCATCCAGCAACTGATGGAAGCAGATACAGGGATCCACAGCTAAACACTGGACCGAGATTTAGGAGACCAGCACAAGAAAGGGAGCAGTGATAATATGAGCAAAATGGCATGACCACAATGGGGAAACCCATGTAATCAGCTGACCTGAGCTAGTGAGAGCTCATTTGATTCTGGACTGATAGCAGGGAACCTATATAGGACCAAACTAAACCCACTGAATGTGATAGTTGTGTGGCTTGGACAGTCTGTGGGGCCACTGGCAGTGGGACCAGAATTTATCCCTAGTGTTTTTTTAAAAAAAAAAAAGGAAAGAAAAAAAAATTCATGAATGAAGTGAAAATGAAAAAAAAAAAAAACGATATGTTTGCTTGTGCAACAGTCAACAGGTGCCATTACTGCATTCTTGGGAGAGGGGATAACATTCTAAGCATCACACTCCATCTAACTGTGTCCTGACATAGAAAACAAGGTCTCGCTTGTCAATTATAAGAGCACACCATTCAAAATATCCTTTCCAAAATCCATGTTTTCATTAGTTTTTGGAATACATTTTAAAAATTACTTATTTTCCACTAATGTCATCTGTAGAGAAGACAGGGCTGTATGGCTGTTTATTGTTTTGCAGATGTGCTTGTTTTACATCTTGATGAGGCATCAGTAAAAATTTGCTTTCCTCTGAGTAACCACTGAACAAATGTAGCAGTTTTCTTTTCTGAGCATACTTTAGTTTCTGTTGCACTTCTCCCTGCTTGGTTGGCAAGCAGTTATGTTGTTTCCATTTTAGTAGTAACCTAACTTTCTATTACTTTCTTTTTCTAACCTCTGGAGCTTCAAGAAAATCAGTTAGGTCACACACACACACACACACACACACACCACACAAAATGTGCTACATAAGGTATGTATTTGTTAACCAATTACTGTCTTTATTTATCCAAAAGTAATAATATGCAATCAAATATTACTAAAGTCAATATATTTTGTTAGCCTCTTAAGAGTTTTTTTGTACTATTTAATACCATCAACATAAATACAGCTATTTTAAAAAAGAAGTTTCATAAAACACTGATTTAAAAGCCTGTGGTTTTTAAATTCAATCCAAGGCCAATGTTACTCTTTCAGTCTTGCCAGTGATCAACAGGTATGATGACAATAAACTGACATTGCTAAGAGTATTGAGTTGAAAATTCAAACACGGTAAAAACATATGAGTATGAATATTTCTAGCACTCAACAATGATGGGCTAAAGAATAAGAAATCAACTGAAATGCAAAATGATTATTTCATATATGCTAATTTCAATGATTAAAGTGGCGAGTTAAAAAGAAACTAATCTATTTGAAGTATACACCATCTGTATCCTTTCTTGTCTTTAAAGTTGCTTTAATACACTATTCTTCCATTTGTGCTCTGTTTCTCACATTTTATTTGAAGGCTATAGCTAATTCCACCTTGAATTTGAGGGTTAGATTTGACGAAGGAGGCATTTGAATAATTAGTCCTGAGAGGAATATTGCTCTGAGAATATTTTTGCAAGCCAGGCGACCTGCACCAAGGCAGCACATTCTATAAGACAGATACACAAAGGTAGTAAATTTGGGCTGTAGAGCAGAAAACTTGAAAAGGAGAGAGGGACAAAGAGCAGAAAAGCATGGAAAAAAAAGAACCTTGGAGGTAAGTATGACTTTTTTAGGACAAGGTAATAGCAGGAATCATGTTGCAAGCTTTAATTAAAAACCACCCCAGTAAAAACAAGATAAAGGAGTAAGCTGGATTCTTGCACAGTGCAATGTTTTCTTTTTCTTTCTTTTTAAAAATTTTTTAAAATTTCTTCTTTCTCATACAATATGTTCTGAAGTCAGTTTCCCCTCCCTCCACTCCTCCCAATCCCTACCACCACCACTTCCTTTCTTCCCTGGGTTGGCTCCTTGTCAGTCGCTCATGAAGAAAGAACAAATTTCACAGAGATATCAACTGAGCACAACCTAACAAATTACAATAATACTAGCACAAAGCCTCCTGTCGAGGCTAGAAATGGCCACACAGCAGTAGGAAAAAGGTCCAAGAACAATGCAATGCTTTCTACCACACTTCTTGTAGTTAATTCTCTTCTGCATTAGTTATACAACATACATAATTTTTATTCTCAATCCATGTGTCAAATTCTCTAGGAAAGAAAGAAAATGGTATATTCTTAAATGAAAAATCTTAGGTTCTGTACTGGAGCCATACCTCTATGCAGTGTCCTATGAAGATATTTGTTTAAAAATTCACATGAGCACATCAGCAAATGCACATTTTTATTTTATTTTTTGACAGTGTGAGCTATATTTGGAGAACAATTAAACTGCAAGAACAGTGAGAAAAAGAATTGTACATTGTATAAATAAATTACTTTTGAAATTTATTTCCTTTCTAAATCTAAATTATACATGGTTGGAATTAAAAATTAAAAAATACCTATGCAATATAAATAATGATAGTCTCCATAGATACCCATATGAGATTTACATTATTGGCAGTTATTTTAGTTACGCATACATAGATGATCGACTGTGTATAAAATTTAGATGAATAAATGAAGCACAAAATTAAACTAAAGAATTAATAAAGAACCAAATAGCCAGGCGGTGGTGGTACATGCCTTTAGTCCCAGAACTTGGGAGGCAGAGGCAGGTGGATCTCTGTGAATTAAAGGCCAGCCGAGCTACAGAACAAGTTTCAGCACAGGCTCCAAAGCTACAGAGAAACCCTGTCTCAAAAGAAAAAAAAGAAAAAAGAACCTAACAATCTAAGCTTTACAAGGCAAAATTATTGAACCGATTTTTTTTTAAAGGAAGGCACATAAATGACCAGTAAGTGTGTAAAACTTTCAACATCTTTAGCAATCATGGAAATACAAATAAAGTTTATTTGCACATTTGTTTTCATTTCAGGCTGAAATACCATCACCAAGAAAGCTAATCCCTATAAAAGCTGGAGAAAATGTAGGAGAAAACGTATCCTTATAACAGTTATTGAGAATATAAAATAGTTCAGTCACTATGAACATCAGCATGAAGATTCCTTGCAAAAGTAAAACCGTAGGTGTGATGCAAGACCCAACTATGCTATTATGAACATATACTGAAAGGATTCTTCGATAAGATTGCTGTGCAGATAGCTGTATACTCCTGGTTTGCTGAAGCACAATTTCTAGTAGCCAAGAAAGGGAATAGACTAGATGTCATTATTCAGTAATAATAATAAAAAATCTATTTCTCCCCTTCTAGTATTACTTAGTACTTTTAAGTTAAAATATATATAGTAAAAATAGATTTATTGGCACATTATCCTCAGTACTTCAGTGTAATAAGTAAAATTCAGCATTTCTAATTTTTATTTATTCTTCTCTCATAAAAAAACATTCTCACCACATCTGTTCTGGGAGGTTGTCTGTGTCAACTTGACACAAGCTAGTGTCACCAGAAAGGAATGGGCCTCAATTTAGTAAGTATCTTCTTGAGATCAAGCTAGAAGACAGTTTCTTAATTAGTGATCAATGGGAGAGGGCCCAGCCCCTGGTGGTTGTGTCATTCCTGGGCTGGTAGCCCTTGTTTCTATAAGAAAGCAGACTGAGCAAGACATATGAAGCAAGCCAGTGAGCAGGGCCCTCCATAGCCTCTGCACAAGTTCCTGCCTCCAGGATCATGCCCTGTTATGAGCTTCTGTCCTGTCCTCCTTCAGGGATGAACTGCAATATCGATGTGTTAACACAAATAAACACTTTCCTCCCCAACTAGATTTTTGGTCGTGGTGTTTCATTACAGTAATAGAAACCCTAAGACAACATCCTTCCCTCTTGCCAATCCAAAAAGCTACCCCTTCTCCAAAACCACTGCTACTGTATTTTCCTTTAGAAAATAGCAGGCCTTGCAGGAATATCAACCAAACATTTCATAACAAAATGCAACAAGACTAGGTACATACCTTCATACCAATGCTGAGTGAGACACCCCCACTCCCACTTTTGGGGTGGGTAAGGGTGACAGTAGGATCAAGTGGCAGAAGGAACAACAAAGGGAAAGATGACTGGAATAGATGCCTGGATTTTCTTGCCATTTGGGAGGGTGATGTGGAAACCTTCCTTGAATCTACGAAGATGATCCTAGTGAGGACTCCTAGAAATGGAGCATAAGAATTCTGAACCAACAATCTTCTGTAATCAGGCAAGGCTTCCAGAGGTGGGACTGGGACACTAAATCATCCACAAAGCCTTTTTCCTACTACCTTTCTTGTCTGAAAGATGTGCTGGAGCAGTGATGTCTCAGAGCTTGTGGAAGTGGCCAAACCAATGACTGGCCTAACTTGAGGCCCAGTCCAGGAGAAGAAATCCATGCCTGACACTGCCTGGATGACCAGAAACCAGAAGTTGGATGGACCAGAAACCTAGGGAAGACCAAACACAACTGAAAAAAAGTCAGTGAAATGGTTGGTAATGATACTCTGATATAAATCAGTGCCTAGCCCAAGCATCATAGGAAGGCTTCATCTAGCAGCTGAAGGGATCAGATAAAGAGACCCACAGCTAAGTATTAGGCAGAGTTCAGAAAATCTTGAAGAAGGAGGGTGTGGTAGGAGCCAGAGGGGTTGAAGACACCAAGAGAACACAGCCCACAGAACCAACTAACCAGACTCACAGGTACTCAGAGAGACTACATGAGTATGCATTAAGTCCTCTGCAAATATGTTGTAGTTGTTTTTACTTGAACTTTTTGTGAGACTCCTAAAATCTAGATGTTTTAAATTCTTTGAGAATTTCTTGTTTTTATTGAGCTATATATTATTTCCATTTCTCTCCCTTTCTACCTCCTCTTGTACCCCCTCCCATGATCCTCATGCTCCAATTTATTCAGGAGATCTTGTCTTTTTCTACTTCTCACATAGATTAGACCCATGTATGTCTTTCTTAGGATCCTCTTTGTTGTATAGATTCTCTGGGATTGTAAATTGTAGGCTGTTTCTTCTTTGCTTTACGTCGAAAGGTCACTTAGGAGTGAGTACATATTATATTTGTCTTTCTGGGCCTGGGTTACTGCACTCAATGTGAGGTTTTCTAGATCCATACATTTCTCCACAAATTTCAGGATGCCATTATTACTTTTGCATTGTGTAGTATCCATTGAGTAAATGTGTCCCATCTTCTTTATCCATTCTTCGGTTGAGGAACATTTAGGTTTATTCCAGGTTGTGGCTATTAAAAATAATGCTTCTATGAACATAGTTGAGCACGCCTTTGTGGTACAATTGAGCATTCTTTGGGTTTATATCCAAAACAGTTAATGCTGGGGCTTGAGTTAGGTTGTTTCCTAATTTTCTGAGAAATTGCCATACTGATTTCCAAAGCAGCTATACCAGTTTGCACTCCCACCAACAATGAAGGAGTGTTGGATTTTTTTTATAAAAGGAGACATTATATAGAAAAATATATTTATTGAGAAGAGAAAGATGATGGGGTGACATAGTTAAGAGACAACAGAGAATAATAGGTTGGGTAACTTGTAAAATAATCTTTTTGCACATTGTGAAGATGTGTTGTTCTCATTGGTTTAATAAAAAGAAAAATGGTCAATAGCTATGTAGAAAGAGGTACTAGTTAGAGAGTCAGACAAGAAAGAGTAAATTTAGAAGATGAGGTAACAAGTAATGAGCCATTTGGAATTATGATTAATAATTAATAATCAAATTAATTTAAATAATTTAAGTTGTAAGAACAAGTTAGCAACAAGTCTATATTGGCTGGACATTTATAATTCATAATAAATCACTGTGGTTATTTGGAAGCTGGCAGGTGGGATAGAATACTCCACCAACAGTAAGTAGGATTAAGATATTTTATGTGCATGTTTTAAATAGTCACTATTGAATTTACTATTTTGTAGAATAATATAGGATAAAGAGATCATACAAAATTAAGATTTATTATATGGATGATCATAAACAAATTATTAATGTTCCATGCTTTGCAAAAGGAATACTATATCAGAATAACTATTGCCACATAAAAAGAGTTTGGCAATGTTCTTTCTTTTTCTATAATGTGGAACACTTTGAGGAGTATAGGTATTAACTCTTCTTAGAAGTTCTGGTGGAATTCTGCCCACAATCAGCCTGCCCTCTCCTTTTTTTGGTTGGGAGGCTTTTGATGAAAGCTTCTATTTCTTCACAACTTATAGGTCTATTTAAATTGCTCACCTGGTCTTGATTTAATTTTAGTATATGGTATCTATCTAAAAATTTGTCCATTTTTTTACATTTTCCAATTTTGGTTTAAGATTTAGTAATATTTCTTTTACATATGTGGGTGCATATGTTGTTTAGGGGCATAGATGTTCAGAACTGAGACTATATCTTAATGGATTGTTCCTGTTATGAGTATAAATTGTCCTTCTCCATCTCTTCTGGTTGATATTAGTTTGAAGTCTATTTGGTTAGATAATAGGATAGCTATGCCTGTTTGTTTCTTAGGTCCATTTGATTGGAAAACCTTTTCTCATCCCTTTACTCTGAGGTAATGTCTGTCTTTGAGGTTGAGGTATGTTTCTTGTATATAGCAGAAGGCTGGATCCTGTTTTAATTATTCATTCTCTTAGCCTGGGTCCTTTCATGTGTGAATTAAGTCCATTGACATTAAGAGATATTAATGATCAGTGGTTGTTAATTCCTATTATTTTTTGGTGGTAGTGGTTGTGTGTTTCCCTATTTTGGGTTTTGCTGGTGTGTGATTGATTATCAGTTGACTGTTGTATTTTTTTTTTTGGATGCAGTTAACTTCTTGGGTTGGGGTTGTCTTCTATTACTTTCTGAAGTGCTGGGTTTGTGGATACATATTGTTTAAATTTGGTTTTGTCATGGAATATCTTGTTTTCTCCATTGATGGTGATTGAAAGCTTTGCTGGGTACAGTAATCTGGGCTTGCATCCATGGTCTCTTATTGACTGCAGCACATCTGTCTGCCCAGGAACTTCTGGCTTTCATGATTTCCATTGAGAAGTCAGGTGTAATTCTGGTAGGTCTACATTTATATATTGTTTGACCCTTTTCCTTTGCAACTGTTAATATTCTTTCTTTATTCTGTATGTTTTGCATTTTGATTATAATACAGAAGTGGACTTTTTTTGACCCAATCTCTTTGGTGCTCTGTAAGCTTCTTGTACCTGCATAGGGATATCCTTCTTTAAATTGGAAAAGTTTGCTTTTATGATTTTCTTGAATATATTTTCTGTGCCTTTGAGCTGGAGTTCTTCTCCTTCTTCTCTCCCTATTATTCTTAGGTTAGGTATTTTCATGGTTGCCCATATTTCCTGGAAGTTTTATGTTAAGAATTTCTTGGATTTAATGTTTTCTTTGGCCAATGAATCTATTTCCTCTATAGCATGTTCAACACCTGAGTTTCTCTCTTCCATCTCTTGTATACTGTTGGTTATACTTGCCTGTGTAGTTCTTGTTTGTTTACCAAGATGTTATATATCCAGAATTCCCTCGGTTAGGGTATTCTTTATTGCCTCTATTTCAGTCTTCAAGTCTTGAACTGTTTGCTTTACCTGTTTGATTGTTTTTTCTTGTTTTTTATTGGGGGGGGGTGGGTTTCATTGAGAGATTTATTAATTTCTTCCAATTTTTTGTTTGTCTTTTCCTCCATTTCTTTAACATGTTTGGATAATGTGTTCTTCTTCTCCAACTCTTTATAGGTTCTCCTCCCCTTCCTTACCCACACAGCTTTTTGTTCTTACTGACTCACCAAAAATTAAGCAAACAAAACCAACAAAAAACAATCCAAGCAAAATGCAAAGAAACCTATCAAACAAAATTCTGAAAATAAAATAAAATGGAAAAAAGTCCACGAAAAAATACAAAAGACAGAGCTTGTTTTATTGAACAAATAGTCTTGGAATAGAGTAATCCATAGAGTGTTATTGATATGCACAGTGTCACTATTTTAGAAAATTTATTTTTGTAATTTCAGTTGATATCAATTGCAAATACCTTCTTAGCTAGGAGTGGTATCCTGTGTTCATTTTTAGATCTCTTCTGGTAAAATTCAGAGTACCCTCTAGCACAATAAACACTATTTATTAGGACTGAAACTTTTTGATGATCACCCCATGTTTAATGACATAAGTGAGTAATATCTTTAGCAACTGAGATTTACTCTCAGGTGTGGAGAGTAACCAATATTCTTGCCAATAACCTACAATGTTTGAAGGCTTACATGGGACACATTTGGCCAATGACTAAACAAATGTAATTCTATTGCAGGCATGAAATATTTTACTGGGTGGTGTAATTTATCTAATTCAGGAATTATCTCCCCAATTAAGGTAACTCCATATAAACATTCATTTAGGAATGTTCTGCAGCAACAAGTTTGCATTTGAATTTTCAGGAGGTATTTAGTATTTATTTTTTTAGCCTCGTATTCTATCTTTTATATACTTCTCTTCAATCTACCTCACATTAGATCCTCCTATTCTAGCTTCCCCTTTAACTTTCCATATTTCCCTATCTTGAGAAGCTCTTGTTTCATGGTCTCTTCCTAGTTAACTAACTTTGGTGGCAATTTAATTGTAGTGCTGATAGAAAAGAGGAGAACCAGGAATGAATGTGGTCATTAAAATTAAATGTAAAACAAAACCTGAAGAGAAAGAGAAAAGATAAATAATATTTCAACATAAACTATTCTATCCAATGTTTTCAAGTTTTGTTCTGTCCAATTCATGAGGATTTCTAGTTTGAAGCGATTCTGATAGAGTATATGAGTTCCATTTTAGGTCAGGCTATAAGAAAGATCCTGACTCAAAATGAAAAAAATAGAGAATTATGTATGAGAATGTTTATATCAACAGTTTGAAAGAACACTAGTGATTTTAAATTATAGCTGTATAAAAATTTATGCAGTGGAATATTAATCAGTTCCTAGAAAATAAAATTCGTGGCTAATTGGTTGGAGTTATAAAATGTCATTCTTAGTGAGGTGACAAAGATGCAAAAACTATGCCCATATTCCCAAATACTGTTTATAAATCTTCTTTTACATTTAAAGGGGGATATGATATAGATATGAATAATTTGCATTGGTATTGATTTTGCTTTGTTGATATAAATTTAAGGTCATTTCATTATATGTATATGTATTTCTGATCTTGATTAAGGTATTGTGATTGTGTAGTTCATTTAAAAATGTAATGTATAATTAGGAAATATGGGTTGTTAATGGATAATCATCTATAATAGTCAAGCTTGTAGTCATGTTAGTTAGATTTTCTAGATATAAAGAGGTACACTTCAGTTAGATAGACATTCTTCATATCTCTCAAAGACTACACAGTATGGCATTTTAAATGTTTTAATAACTTAGGGCTTTTCATGACAATGAGACACATCTGTTCCTGGCAGCACCAATCTACTTCAAGAGGAAGACGGGCATTGAAGAGGCTCCTTATGGAGTTCATTAGCCATCTGGGCAAGAAACTGCTCTTTCCTGGACTGTTACATAAACTGGACATGAAGAACCCTCAGAGAGAGGACTCCTGAACTTGCCTAAAGGTGAGATGATCCTTCAGGGTTCCTGATTCATGAAAGAGTCTTTGGGACATTCTGCAGGATACAAAAGAAAGTGACTGAACTGTCTTTTAATTTTCCTGCTTCACAGAAATGTCTGCTGGATACTATGGGCCTGTAGGCTAAAGATGGATGCCCCAACAGTACAGAAGAATTTCGGGTACTGTACGGGCAGCAAGATGTCTGTTATTTCTAGAGTTTGGAAGTTGCTTATTTCTTGTTTACTTAGGTAATATTTTATCCTTCTGGAGTGTTTGATGGAGTTGAAGAATGAATAGTTATAGTTTTCCTTTGTTATTATAAAATAATAATTTTACTATGTTAAAATGAAAGCCTTTCTTTTTCGTTTAAACAGAAAAAGGGGAAATGGTGTAGGAGGTCCTTTTGTATTTGGGTTGCTTTCATTGGTTAATAATGAGACTGCCTTAGCCTTTTGATAGGGCAGGACTTAGATTGGTGGGGAAAAGAGAACAGAATGCTGGGAAGAAGGCAGAGAGAGAGAGCCACCACCATGAAGCTGCCAAGTCAGACACACTGAATCTTTCCCGGTATGCCACAACCTTGTAGTGACACACAGATTATTAAAAATGGGTTGAATCAAGAGTGAGAGTTGGCCAAGAAGAGGCTAGATATAATGGGCCAGGCAGTAATTTAATTAGTACAATTTCCATGTGGTTATTTTGGGTGTAAACTAGCCAGGTAGTGGGACACATCCAAGGGTGGCTAGAATGACAAGCAGCCCACTTCCCTCTTACTACATTATGTAATCTATTTCTGGGGGCATTTTCCACCCCTTTCTGCTTGTTTAACATATCTTTTATAGTTCAACTTGATCTTTCTATAATTGCCTGACCTGTAGGATTATGTGGTATACCTGTAATATGCTTAATATTATAATAAGCAAAAAACTGTTTCATTTTCCTAGAGACATATGGACAATTATTTTTCTGTCTTTATTTGTGCAGGTATAGCCATGATGGCCATAACTTCTAAAAAATCTGTGATTACTGAATCAGAATTCTCTGAGCTTAAAGCACTTGCCCACTGCAAACCTAAATAAGTGTCAATGGTGTGGTGTACATATTTTAATTTTCCAAATTCTACAAAGTGGAACACATCCATCTGCCATATTTCATTCCTTTGAATACCCTTTGGGTTAGTGCCTGCAAGTAGCAGCGTTTAATTTTAAAAGGAACAAGTAGGGCATCATTTCATAATCTCCTTAGCTTGCTGCCATGTAATAGAAAACTCTTTCTTTAAACATTTGCTACTGACATGATGTTTTTATGAAATTCTGAGCCCTGCAACATGCATCCAATCAATAACTGACTAATGTCTGCATTACCTTGCACTAAAAGACCTGGCAAATGCATATGGGATTGGATGTGTGTTATGTATATAGGACAAAGCTTATTCCTGATTATGTATTGCACCTGGATAAATAATGAAGTCAATTATGTATTATCTGGTATAAATTCAGCGGTTTTGCTATGCAAGATAGCTCTTTCTGCATATTGTGAATCAGTAACTATATTAAGAGGTTCTTTAAAATCCCTTAGCACCATGAGAATAGCGTGTAATTCTGCCTTCTGGACAGAATTATAAGGACTTTGTTTCACATTACCTAATTCTTCTGATTTATATCCTGCCTTCCTTGATTGGTTTGCATCAGTATAAAAGGTATGGGCTCAGGTTATTGGAGCATCACGTACAATTTGGGGAAGAATCCAAGAAGTTATCTTTATAAGGTTAAGTATATCACTTTGGGGAATAATTGCTATTAATTTCTCCCCCAAAATTAGCACAAGCTCTTTGCCATAGTCCATTGTTTTTCCATAACTTTTTTATTTCATCAGTAGTAAAAGAACTATAATCTCTGCCGGGTCTATACGTGCTAATTGATGAAGTCTCAATTTACCTTTTAAAATTAATTCAGAGACTTTTTCCACACATGATTTTAATTTTTTACTTGGTTTAAGTGGTAAAAAGATCCATTCTAATATAATACCATCCCTTTGCATTAAAATTCCTGTAGGAGAAATTCTGGAAGGCAATATGACTGGAATACCTGTCCATATGTGCTTCCTGTAATTTTTCCTCAACAGTCATCAATTTCTTTTCTGCTTTAGCTGTTAATTCTCTGGGACTATTCTTTTTTTTTTTTTTTTTACAACAAATACAGGAGAATTCCAAGGGCTGGTTGATTCTTCAATATGGTGATCATCTAGTGGCTCTTGTACCAGCTGTTCTAAAGCCTGAAACTTATTTTCAGCTAGAGGCTACTGTTTAATCCATATTGGTTTCTTAGTTAACCATTTTAAAGGTTGCTTGTTTTGGTTAATGAATAAAGAAACTTCCATGGCCTAATAGAGCAGAATTTAGGTAGGTGGAGAAGACAGAAATGAATTCTGGGAGGAATAAAGCAAATGCCATGGATCTGCAGCTCAAGGTAGATGTGCTAAAACTTTTCTGGTAGGCCATGACTTCGTGGTGATATACAGATTGATAGAAATGGGTTAAATCAAGATGTGAGAGTTAGTCAATAATATGCTAGAGCTAATGGGTCAAGCAGTGTTTTAATTAATACAGTTTCTGTGTGATTATTTTGAGGGCTAAGCTAGCGGGACAGCTGGGATGAACAAGTAGGCCCTCCTTGGAACATTTAAGGCTGCTGTGTGGCATAGGGACAAGATTTATTTATCATAAAGGAGCTTGAATCTGTGGGTCAGCATAAGGGCTTTAACCAAGAATTTGATCTTGGGAAGTTTCAAGGCCTTTTGCTTTTCCCTGTTTTTTTCTTTTTTTTTTTTTTAATTTTGGTCTCTTCTCTGAAATAAATTTTAAACATTAATTGAGTTATATCATCTAGGATTCCTGAAACTAACTGAATCCAGTCATGTGGGATGGCTTTAATGCTAGAGGACCATGACTTTATCATCTCCTTAACAAATGCAGAATGCAAGCCATAAGTTACAACAGCTTGCTTAATTTCTTTTAGACCATTCATTCCTATAGGTACCCATCTACATTCTTTGGATCCTTTTGGGCCTTTAGAACTTGATGCTTTGTCAGAGTAGATTACAGGGTAAAAAAAAAAAGTAGATTACAGAGTAGATTACAGGGTAAAACCCTAAGTAAGACATCTCTGACAGCTACTGGTGATGTTGAATCCTGTCCTTGTTCCTTCTTCAGCTCCAATAATTTCCTCAATTATTTCAAATGTTTTTATTATTGTCTTTTGTAAAGCCTGAATCTCTTTGCCTGTATATATTTCTAGTGAATTTATTGAGGCACTTAGCTTCTTGTCCTCATTCTTCACATGTGATTCGAAGGGCTGAAGTTTTTCCTTCAAAGATGACACCTCATCCTTTCACATTACTTGAATAATGTTCAGACTGCCATCCTGGAGAGACAACTTATCTGCTAACTTATCATAATTTTTTATTTTATTTATTTTTTTATTTTTATTTTTTTCCATTCAAAAAAAATAAAATTTTTACATTTCTTCCCCTTCTCCCAGTCCCCTCCCACTACCCCCCACCCCTCCTCCCTCCCCCCTCCTCCCCAAAAGAGGGCATGGTGCCCTGCCCTGTTGGAAGTCCAAGGCCCACCCCCCTCCATCCCAGCCTAGGAAGGTGTGCATCCAAAAAAGACTAGGTTCCCAAAAAGATAATACATGCAGAAGAGATAGGTCCTAGTGTCATTATTGATGGCTTCTCAGTCTGACCCCATTGACAGCCACATTCAGAGAGTCTGGTTTGATCATATGCTCATTCAGTCCCAGTCCAG
>PVIU01004662.1:0-123778 GCA_004026605.1 Ondatra zibethicus
CCCCCTTCCTTTCTTTCCTCCTTCCCCCCTCCCTCTCCTCCCTCCCCCTCTCTCTCCTTCCTTCACTCCTCTCTCTCCCTCCCTCTCCCCAGGGTTTCAAGTATCCCAGGCTGGCCAGCTCACTCCCTGCCAAGTGCTGAAACCATAAGTGTGTAACATCAAACCTGATTTATGATGCAGGGCTGGGGATCAAACCCAGGGCCTTGTGCCTGCTACGCGGACAGCCTACCAAAGCAGTTATAGGCCCAGTTCTCAGTCTCCTTTAAAAGGCACTTTTCCAGATCCGCATAGAGGGAGCCTATCAGAGATAGGAGATGGTGGAGGGAAAGAGAAACTGGAGACTAAGTAAGGCAAGAACTAGGGTAGAATCTTGGGCTCAGGCTGTCCTGCCACAAGCTGTGGAGTTCTCCTATGAACTTTGCATGATCCACATTAGTTCAGTAGCACCTAGAAGTTTCGTGTGTACCCCTGTGTGTGTTTATATGCATGTTTAACTTTCTGTGTGATAGGCAAGCACTTCACCACAAAGCGATCCTTGTGGTGGTGGTTCTCTGAGCAAAAGGGCAGAACCTCAGCAATATTTACAGATTCCCAGGAGGGATTTTCAGTAACCTTGTCCACTGGGAGATGTTCATGGCTCCTAGATCCTGGTTATTCAAACAGAAATATCTGCTTAAATAAACCTCAGTAAGAGTCACTCCTGAGAACATGTCAGTAAAACCATAACAAAATTTTTGAAGCTTTTGGGTTTTTTTTATATTTTTTAATTATTTCTGTTGAGGATTTAACTGTCTTCTCTGAGGACCAGGAGAAAGACTGACCCATAGAGTTACTTGGCCCAGCGTACCAAAGGAATTAATGTATACGTTTCTACAATTAAAAAGAAGTATTTTTTTTGCATTTTTTGAGACAAGGTGAAACACCTTATCTGTCTACTTTTTGTTTTTTATTTTTATTTTTTGGTTTTTCGAGACAGGGTTTCTCTGTGGCTTTGGAGCCTGTCCTGGAACTAGCTCTTGTAGACCAGGCTGGCCTCAAACTCACAGAGATCCGCCTGCCTCTGCCTCCCGAGTGCTGGGATTAAAGGCATGCGCCACCATCGCCCAGCCTTTGTTTGTTTTTTGAGATAAGAATTTGCTCTGTAGGATGTTCTGGAAATTGCTATATAGCACAAGCTGGTGTCAAGCTTTGCAGCAAACATCTTGTTTTGCTTCCTGGGTTCTGAATTATAGACATGAGCCCCTGCCCTCAGTTAATCCAAATATTTTAATATGGGTAAAGTCTGATGACAACTATTATCAAAGGAGTCTTCCAAGCTAGGTCTTGGAAGAACGTGCAGTTGGGGGATTAAGATCAGGCTAACGAGTATAGACACTGCAACTGGATTTGTAACCTGCAAGGATCTAGTCTGCTAATTCTCTTCAGTGCATACATACTTTGGAGGTTTTATGTGCCTGTGGATATTGTCTCTTTATTCTTCCCCGCTCCACGGGTGTTAAGAAGCTTCTAGTGGGCCCTCTTGCTGTCTGAGGGTGGAAGACAGGAGTAATCGACATTCTCTGTGTAGACCTGGACCTGGAAATGCTTTGTCTGTGTGTGGTGCTGGGTGCTGGGTGCCTGACAGAGTCTCACAGCTGGGCAAGCTCTCTATGACTGAGCAACATCGGAAGCCCTGAACTGGATATCCTTGATGTCATTCTCCGGCAGACAAGAGGGTATAATTAAATGAATTATGGGATTAAGGAATTAAAGACATCAAAAGAAACCAGACACCTTAAATAAAAGACTTTCTCTCCGGGTAACACTTTAACCTGGACTGTGGTCCCAGGGCCCAAGCTGCCTGTTGTAAATGGAAAGATAAGTTCACAAATTCCTTGATAGGCCTTCTGAATGAAAATGAGGCCATGGCCTCTCCAAGGTGTGGTTGAATAGAAGGGTTTTAACTGCAGATATGAGGGAGAGTTCAGACAGAGGCTTCTGGAAGGGTCCAGACTGAACCAGACCATGAGAGGAGAGATGGGGCATTGTGAAGAGGTGAGAGAAGAGGTGGAGAGGAGAGAGAGCAAGTGGACCAAGAGAGGAGCTGAAGACAAAGGGAGCGCATGGCCAAATGGCAGGTTTATGTACAAAAGAAACTGGGGGAAGAGAACCCCAGCCTCTGGGCTAGAGAGGTTTAGGGTAGGGGTGGGGAGGGAAGTTCTGGGAGAAACCACAGGCACTGAGTGAGACTTGTCCCAGGTTTCTTTGGGACCTGACACCTTCCATCTCAAGGTGGAGTTTTCCTTTTCACTTCAGTGAACTGAATTTAGCCTTTCATCCTCTCTCTCTGATCACCAGTCTGGACAGAAACTTATCTATGTACTATGGAGGGGCCCCTGTAGCAAGGAACTGAACCCAGTCTACCTAGAAAGAGTGCATGCCCCCACCCCAGATAACCTGCAGCCTCTTAGGAGACCCCAAGGCAGAGCCACTGAGCAAAGTACTTGCACATTCCCCGTCCTCAGAAGCAGTATCATGATGCGCCTTTGCTGCATTAAGCTGCTTGGCATAGCTTGTTATGCAGTGATGGAGAACACATAATGATTCAATCAATGATGTAGATTCCTTGGGGATGGAAGGTGCTGGGCTAGCTCTCAAGCTAATTAGAGATTTTTAGAGAGTTTAAGAACTCCTGTAGCGCCAGCACATAGAGGCAGAGTTCTCAGAGAAAAATGGACCTCTGTGAAAGAAGAGGGTTAAAGTGCCCATAGTCACTCCTTTTCTGGCTAATGGAAGCTACTGGCTCTTTTTCCCAAAAGAAATAGTCTTAAGCTGGGCGGTGGTGGCGCACGCCTTTAATCCCAGCACTCGGGAGGGAGGCAGGGGCAGGCAAATCTCTGTGAGTTTGAGGCCAGCCTGGTCTACAAGAGCTAGTTCCAGGATAGGCTCCAAAGCCACAGAGAAACCCTGCCTCGAAAAAACCGAGAGAGAGAGAGAGAGAGAGATTAGCTGTATACATAGCAAAAAGTTCCAGAGACTCCACACTGCTTGGTAGTCCCAATGAAATGCGCATACCAAGAACAGACCTAAGAGGAAGTAAAGAAGAGGAAGAGAAGCACCCTTCATTCACCACCCCCACCCCTCAGTCACAAGCTTGTATCACAATATCAGCTGGTGCCTATTTGTGTCTCATTTTGCTCTCACGTTCATTTGCTTGGTTGAGACGGGGCTCATGTAGCCCAGGCTGACCTCAAACTGGCTATGTGGTGGAAGATGGACTTGAATCTGAGCCTTCTGTCTACATCCTGAGCGCTGGAATCGGGCATTTCACAGCACTTCTTAATTTCTTTTTAATTTCTTTTTATCCAAGGTTTCTTGCACGCTAGAGAAGTATAAACTGGGCTATGTTGTAGAATATTATTTTAAGGTGTATCACTTTTGTTTATACCACATTGTTAAACCCTGTGAAGCTGTGGCTCTTTGCCTGTCTGAAACACCTGATGGTCGAATAAAGAGCTGAACTGCCAATAGCGAGGCAGGAGCAAGGATAGGAGGGGCTGGCAGGCAGAGAGGATAAACAGAAGGAGAAACCTGGGAAAAGGAGGAGGGAGGAGAGAACAAGGAGAGAGGGATAACTAGGGGCCACCCACCCAGTCACCCAGCCACTCAGCTACCCAGTCAGCCACGGAGTAAGAGTGAAAGTAATATATACAGAAGTAAGAAAAGAAAAATGCCCAGAGGCAAAAAGTAGTCAGGACAATTTAAGAAAAGCTGTCTGGAAACAAGCTAAGGTGAGGTAAGGTAAGAATAAGTCTCTGTGTGCATTTATTTGGCAGCTGGATGGCAGCCTCCCAAAAAAACAAAAGAGCAAAAACAGCTAACAATAGGGTTATAAGCCCACTCCTACCCACCCCGTTTACTTATTAAATCTTCCACAGCATCTTGACTGCCTCTTTGGTTTAGTATCAGTAAGGCAGAATGATAAAGCCACAGGGAGGGGTTATCCTAAACTTTAACTGGAGAGCAGAGGCAGGGAGCCCTGAACACAGTTTAGATACAGTGACCGAGTTCAAGCACCAGATCTGCCTGAGCAGCAGAGGAGCTAGCCAAGCCCCGACACATTGCAATCCCAAAACAACCCAAAGAACTTGCTGGGTGACAAGGCTCCCAGAAGAGCCAATCATAGAATGACAATAGGAAGTAGATGGACACTTCTGTTGCATGGGACTGAGCCACCATTCTCTTCATTAGTGGGTCTGTTGATTGGGCATGAGGGAGGAGTTGGGAGCGTTACTACAAGAATGATTAGAATCTTGCGCATGGTAATATAGTCTGTGTATTCCCAGCACTCAGGAGGCCGAGGCAGGAGGATTACTACAGATTTGAGTCCAGCCTGGGTGATATAGCAAAAATCTTATCTCAAAAT
Organism: Ondatra zibethicus; assembly: GCA_004026605.1. Taxonomy (NCBI): domain Eukaryota; kingdom Metazoa; phylum Chordata; class Mammalia; order Rodentia; family Cricetidae; genus Ondatra; species Ondatra zibethicus. The sequence continues at coordinate 4,406 of PVIU01004662.1, forward strand.
AAATCTTAAAAATTCAGTTTGTCTTTCCAGCTTTTCAACTCAGCCAATTTGGGGGAGATAAATTCCCGAGCCCCTTGCCTCCTTTTAAAGATGCTGTCTCGCCGGGCGGTGGTGGGGCATGCCTTTAATCCCAGCACTTGGGAGGCAGCGGCAGGTGGATCTCTGTGAGTTTGAGGCCAGCCTGGACTACAAGAGCTAGTTCCAGGACAGGCTCCAAAGCTACAGAGAAACTCTGTCTCGAAAAAACCAAAAATAAATAAATAAATAAATAAAAATAAAAGATGCTGTGTCTTGGCGGGAGGGCTCCTAAACAGGATCAGTACTGGATATTTAATGTGTGTACATGTATGCTCTTACAAACTTGATGCTGTGCATATATTTCTGCATATGTGGAGTGTGAGTTATCTTTATTCTTCATATATTTTCAGTCCTTATACTTTTATGGTTGGTGATTAAGCCAAGGCTATAAAGTATAGAGGCTCTATCTGCTCACTTTGTTTACAGTAGCAATTTACTTGAAGCCTTTGGGGGTTATATGATGAATAGCCACTTTATATTAGTTATAACCCTTAAAGTAACATGAAGCTCACAATTCCATTCCGGCCAGAATGAAGAGCAGGCAGGCCTTCTTCCCTCCACGCATACTTACCCAGGCTTCAGCTGGGTCATGACATTGGAAGTGAAAAATAACATGTTCAATTCTTTAAGCTCGTTAAAGCAGGACTTCGCCTTATAGTGACTCCAGCCCTGGACAACCAGGGCCTTATAGATTTGACAACCATCCAGGAGAGTTGTATGTAGGCTTAAAGCTCACAAAACCAACCGACCCTTAAACAGAGATCATTACAAGAAGCAGTGCAGGCCACGTGACTGGTCTGGGGACACTGGTGAGCTGGGAAAGCGAGTCCCTGCTGAGTGGAGCGTCGGCTTTCTCTGGGGTAGCATGGTATTCTCTAGACTTTGCGCCGTGCTGGAACGGGGCAAGCGGTAGCTGGAGTTGTGAAACTTTGGGTGAGCTATTTGGAGCATCAGCACCAAGCATCAGGTCAGACTTCTCGTGCATCCGCGAGTGTTCCATCCTTCCTATGCAGAGAGCCCTGACTTTCACATGGTGAGGAACTCCTGAAAACCCTGGTAACCTGACATGCCTTTCAGTCCTTGCTTGCTGACAGGATACTAATTCATGGTTTGTTTTTTTGGTTTGTTTCTTTGCTTTTGTTTTCGGAGAGTGAAGGTCTCAGGTAGCACAGGCTGGCCTAAAACTGGCTATGTAGTAGAGACTGACCCTAAAATGAACTTGTGGTCCTCATCTGTTTCTGCTGGGCTTACAGGCGTGCACCACCACACACCTGATTTCCATGGCTGCCTGCTTGCTAGCAAGCTTCCACCAGCTTGGCTCCAGCTCTGGCCGGCCTGGGAATTCAGGATTAGAGTTTCTGAAGCATTTTGATCCAACACCTCACAGTTCTGAGAGAACTGGGGCCTCACACACTCCATGGAGCCAGAGCCATAGTCTGTCTCTTTAAAGGCTGAAGGCTTGGTAAACATTGTTTAATACAGCCCCTCATTCTGTTTAATCTATCACCGATAAAGTTATCGTGTAACTGCACCTGTTAAATGAGGAAAAAAAAAAACCCAAAAACCAAAAAAACCTCAGAAATACAAGGGGATAGTTTATGATCTGGATGTCAAACCTAAGTCTAGTGTCCAGGATGGGTGAAGGAAATACTGATCCTATTAAGTTAGAATTCCTTTCCAAGTCATCTTGAGGACTGGTTACAATCAAACACGTCCCTCAGTCCACCTGTGGAGTGACCCAGTAAAGGGGAGCTGCAGCCGGGATGGGGGAAGCAGAAGGAAGGGTAGCTGTTACTTTTAACATGAAGGCCAGGAAAATGCTAAGGCAAAGAGGGCACTTAAAAAAAAACACAAAAACGGGCTGGAGAGATGGCCAGAGGTTAAGAACACTGGCTGCTCTTTCAGAGGTCCTGAGTTCAATTCCCAGCAACCACATGGTGGCTCACAGCCATCTATAATGAGATCTGGTGCTCTCTTCTGGCCTGCAGGCACACATGGAAGTAATGTTGTATACATAATAAATCTTTAAAAAAAAAAACCCACAAAAACAAAAAACCAAGCTGGGCGGTGGTGGCGCAAGCCTTTAATCCCAGCACTTGGGAAGCAGAGGCAGGCGGATCTTTGTGAGTTCGACGCCACCCTGGTCCATAAGAGCTAGTTCCAGGACAGGTACCAAAGCTACAGAGAAACCCTGTTTCGAAAAACCCAAAAAAAACCCCACAAACTGTGTGTGAGTGTTAGCATGTGTATGCAGCATTTTACATGCCCAACACCCAGGAAACCCAGAAAATGGGTACCAAATCTCCTGGAATTGGAGTTGGCTGGTGAGCTGTCTGATCTCTGAACTGGGGTCCTCCCAAGAGCATCGGGTGCTTTTACCTGATGAGTCATCTCTTCAGCATCAGGGCACTCAATCATGCCAGGCTAACAGGTGGTAAACTGGGCCCATGCTCAGCAAACGACTAGATTTCTATCTACTTTATAACACGAAAGAGAGAACACTTGTCTAAGAAAACAGTCACTTTCGGAACTGTTACAGCAGGCCTCTAACCCCTAAGTAGTACTATATACCATCCTTAAATGAATACTGCCCACGACAGTACTAGTGCAACTCACAGTATTAGCATGGCACAGTGGTGCACTTGAGAGAAAACTGGCAAATCTCTGAGACTAGCCTGGTCTACATCAAGAGCTCCAGGCCAGCCAGGCACACACAGTTGAGACCCTTCCTCAAAACCCAAACACACCAAGCAGAAACAGAGGAGCTAATATATTAGTAGACAGCCACCTTTTCCTATCTGGGCATGTGCAGAGCGCCAAGGTGAAGAGAGTTCCTTTTATTTTTAGCTTAGTGAGGAAAGTGCTTAAATAGCAACAGGGCAAACTAAGTCTGAGGGATTAGCCGGGCTTGGTGCCACACTGTGGGGACAGGATCAAGGCTTTCCGACCCCTGGATTAATGAGTTCCAAACTGGAACCTTCAGAGAGCCTAGCAGAGGTTGGAATCAAGACTCAGTGGTACACATCTGTAGTCTCGGCTGCTGAAGGCTTGGAGCCCAGCATTTTCAAACCAGGCTGGGAACCTTGAGACTTCCATCTCACAACAAAACAGGACAAAATGTCAGAGAACCGCAAGTTCACTAGGCCAGTGCTTGCCCAATTAAAAATCTAGGAAAAGCCCAGGTGGCTCATGGCAGCTGGGTGCAGGAAGTTCCCAAGAACAGGGGCAGTAAGACAGTTTACCACACTTTTAAATCATCTGATAAATTGGTAACGTCACCAAGCCCTGGTTCGTGGAACCAGGAAATCCTAGCATATCCAACCTGCAGGGTCACATTGAGCCATGGACAGTTGTGAAAGTGGCCAGGCCCAACACAGCCGTGTTTAAAACGTTCCTTAGGTTTTTGTGCAACTTGCTTGCACTGAATCTGAAGCCTGCATTCTGCAGATGACAACACTGCTTTGAAATGTAAAACGATTAAACAGGGAACTAGGAATTGCCAAGACTAAATCTATAAACCCTAGTTGGAAGCAGAATTGCAAGTCGGAAGCCAGCCTGGTCTAATATAGTGAGCTCCAGGTCAGCAATGGATTGCACTAAAACCCCGTCGCAAAAAAAAAAAAAAAACTAAGAACTCTCACTTTACCCCAGATTATAGGTACAAGAAAAAAACTGGTCAATGCATGACTGTTTTAAAAACTGAAAAGCAGATAACAAGCTTCTTTGCCTGAAAACAAGACAGAACCTCCTCCTCCTCTTTCGGCAGGAAAGGAAGGACCAAAATATTGCACGTTGGTTTTTTTCTTCCCCAACCACAAAGAACAAGTCAGAGGAAATCTTATAAACGTTAGGTTGATTTATAAGTACTGCTCTGGCAGCAACAGTCTGTTTACAATGAGGAGTTATCTAACTGAACATACTGTACATGGCAATTAGAAGTCGTCACGGCAAGAGAAAACCACAGGCAGCCTGCTGCCGACGGCACACAAACAACCAGAGCACAGCAGGCCAAGCTGGGGTGGAGGTGGGGTATGTTTATTATAAAAGGAAAAAACAAAACTCCATAGGATTTCTAAGAAGGGAAGGGATATTCTGCTGGGAGAGAAGACACTAGGTTACAACATGACAAATGTTTTAACTCCAGGCCTGTCCTCAGTTCCTCCCAGAGCAAAGTGGAAGGAGACACTGACACAAACAGGCAGTTCTGCAAAGTTAGAAACCCTACCCTACAGAGTTGATTAAAAGCTGAACTTGTTTTGCTTTACAAAATTTAATATATCAAAAGGCCCGCTTTAGTGACATGCTAGTCCCACCAAGAAATAATCCCCACCCACCCCCATCAGTAACAGTGTTCAAGTTGACCAGCCAACTCATACCTCTAACTCGTGTGTGGATACATATGCATCTTAGCCTAAGCATGGGATCAGGCGGTGGCAAGCACTGGCAGCCCACCCGCTACCTGTCCAGCATCTGCTCCTGCAGAGTGGGCAGGGAAACCCTACGTAGTAATGAAGAAGCTGAGCCCCAGATAACCAACGTTCCTAGTACTTCATTCCCACCCCTGCTCAAGAGATCCTTACTTCTATGCACTTCACTTAAACTTGGCAAACTCAGGGATGAGGGTGGTTTTTCTCAATTAGAAAGACACATACATCCATATATATAACTTTTTTGTTTTTACATTTAAATATAAAAATACTACTCTGCTCTTTGTTATAAATGGAGGACCAAGAACTAAGAACCCTTTCTTCTGTTACAGCAGGGATGTCCATCAGGCGATACACTGAGCTGTCTTCATGGAGGGCATAAACTCCCCCAAGCAAGGGAAACATGGTACAAGGGAGCAATCTCCAACTGCTCCTCACCTAACTTCCATTTGGAACAGAAAGTTGGTTTTACCTGAAGAACTAACAGCTCTCTACCAACAGGAAATCGTCAGTCCAAGAAGTGGACCCGTGCTTTCAACTATCCTGAAGAAAAATTCCTCCTCCACAAATATACCCGCTCTGTGACAGCCATGCCTACTGGACATGCATTCCTGATGAGATGAAGCAGTGGTTGGTTACCTTCCCTTCCCCCCCAAAAAGCTAGATAGAAAAAAAAAAAGGGTTGGGTGTGTAGAGATTAAGAACTTGACCCCTCTATTCTGACCAATAAAGGCATGATTAACTGGGCACGAGGAATAAAAAGACCTTGATATTCCATCCTTTGAGTTATAGTGGGGGCAGCTGGGACAGCAAAGAGTTGGAGTGGGATGATTAGGAAGGGCTCAGGATCACTCAAAGCCTAGTCCACTTAGTTCTTGTATTGGAAGGGCTCGTCGCCAGTCTCGTTGAGAAGGCATGTGCGGACGATGGCTTCTGTCACGGCAAAGGGGTCGCAATTGGCAGAAGGGCGACGGTCTTCAAAGTAGCCCTTCTTCTCCTGGCCGACAGTCCGGGGAATGCGGATGCTGGCACTGCGGTTGGCAACGCCAGCAGAAAAGTCGTTGATGTTGGAGGTTTCATGGAATCCAGTCAGACGCCGGGCATTGTCCAGGCCCCCCTTGGGATCGTAGGCCCGAATGTGGTACTGGTGCCGCTTGCTTAGTTTCTCAATGGCCTCCTCAATGTACCTAGTGGAAGCAGTGAAGATGAGGGTCTTGACTGTCACTAGAAACCTGTCCTTCAAGGGCAGGGACAGATATGAATCCCAAAAGAAATCAACAAATACTCTATGCAGGCTGCGTCTGCCTTGTGACCCGAGTCTCAGTGCCTCAGGCCAGTCCAACTTAACATGCAGTACAAATCATCTGTTGGATGGGAAGACCACCATCACCTGCCTCTTCCCACCAGTAAGAATTAAGTTACCCACTTGCTTGTATTTTTTACTCAAGACTTTCAAATACCTGAACCCACGTGACAACTTTTCCATTATCACAGCTGTAATTCTATTCCTAGGAGTGTGTCACTTCTCCAATAGGTACAAAATGACAGACTTACAACAAACATGGAAAGTGACACATACAGCTGTGAGGAGCCCAACTTTCCCAACCCTTACACAAAGCCCTTCCACTCCGTCAGAATAAAGACGCTCCAGAGGAAGGCACTTACTTCAGACCGTTCTCCTCGCGCATGGCCTTGGTGCTAAAGTTGGTGTGGCAGCCGGCACCATTCCAGTTCCCAGGAATGGGCTTGGGATCAAAGGTTGCTATCACCCCGAAGTCTTCACATACACGATGCAAGATGAAACGGGCCACCCAGAGATGATCTCCCATGCGGATTCCTTCACAGGGTCCTATTTGGAATTCCCACTAGAAAGAAAACGTTGACTTTTAGAATAAGGCCAACTAACTGTTCAAGTCAGCTCAAGTTCTGAGCTTGTCCTACCTACCTCTACCGTGAACCACTCTTAAGTTACCACCCTTGCTAGCCAAAGTCCCTAGGAGCCAAGTCTTCAGAGGGGAGAAAAGTGACAGAACAGTGCCATTTACCTGGGCAGGCATGACCTCGGCATTTGTTCCTGTAATCTTGACTCCAGCATACAAGCAGGCCCGGTAGTGAGCCTCCACAATATCCCTGCCATAGGCTTTGTCTGCTCCCACACCACAGTAGTATGGACCTGAAGGAGAAGCAAGATCCATCAGTGAAGAGAAAGAGAATCCATAAACCCCCAAAGCCAGAAAACAAGGTCCTAACCCTTGTTTCCAGAGTCACTTAGTCCTGCCTTTACCTGCAGTGGGAAGAAAGGCATTTCCTCTGCCACAGCCTCAGCAGAGCCGCTGCCTGCTTTGAATTGTTTCTCACATTTTGTGTGTACTCACACGTGCAGTCTGGTCAGAGGATAAACTGAGGGGGTCATTCCTTGCCGTCTATCTACCATAGTGGGTCTCAGGGATAAGACTTGGGCTGGCAAGCCTGGTGGCAAGCCCCTTTGCCCACTGAGCCAGCTCCCCACCCTCCCGCCACTTTACTGCTATTTCCCAATGCCTGTCTCGGTTTTCTGATTCAGGAGTTGCTCCTGTCTCTGGAGAAGAGGGTTTCCTGGACGTAAGAACTTAGGGGAGGAAGCTTTACTTTCACCCAGGGGAACTTACCTTGGGGCCCAGGGAAGCCATTGGAAGGCCAACCAAAAGGGTGTCCATCTGTTCCCATGAGAGTATATTCCTGTTCCATTCCAAACCAGGGGTGCTGGTTGCTTACCATGTCCATTATCCGTTTACAGGTGTGTCTTAAATTGGTCTCTAGAAATAAAACATCAGGGTGCTATAAGGAGTAGTGTCCTCACAACTCTCACACAACTGAAGTTATCACAGGCTGGACTGACCCAGGCCCAGCCACTGTGTGCTATCCCCGAGGGAGATGGAAGAAGCGGTAATTGTAAATTTGCAGGAAAAGGCTGAGAGACTCTTTATAATTAAAGTCAGCTATGAAACCTCATGGGAATGGAGCGAGAGCAAAACAAGAGTTCGCCCTATCTGCATGCTGGCCACGTTCCAAGCACCACACGCCAGACACTAACACCCTCTGTTCACAAGGCAGCTGCTTCTAGTTGTCAAATGGATCCCCTGGTTTCTCAGGCACTTAAGGCCAGATCTGTCATTTTATTGAGAATAATTTGTCCATTAGGCTTCCATTCCAGGTGACTTTAAGTGCTAAGTTACACAGTATTGTCTGGTATGGAGGTGGGGGGGGGCGGCAGGGAGAGAGGTGAGTAACTGGAAACCATTCCCAAGCTAGAAAAACGTTAACCATTTAACCGAGTCTGCAGTATTAGCAGTCTTCCATTCTCACAGATGAGAACGTGAATCCCCGAGGGAGTATCAGGTGACACGCCCAGATTGAAGGCAAGCAGCAGAGCCAGGAACCCCATGGCTACCATGCTCAGGGTGCACGCCCTCTACCAAGAATATTTCCTTTCATAACAGAGGCCCTTAAGGTGCAGGGCTACCAAGGCAGTGCTGGAAGAGACTTTTACAGAAGTGAAGTCTTTTTAAGAAACGACGTGAAAACCGAGTAGGGACAGCCCGGCACAAACAAAACACGTGTGCAGGTGGAGTAAGCCTCACGGGGAGACAACTTATCCGGGAACCCCAGTGCTCACACTCGCGGGTATACAGCATCAACGCGCTGTCTGAGAAAAACAGTAATTGTTGAAGGGCAGTACCCCAAATGATGTGCATGTAGTAATTCACTTGATCTTCCAAATGACTTTGAGATGGACTTTATCTTAAAAAGGAACAGCGGCTACCACACAACCCTGGCAACCTGAGTTCCACCTCCAGAACCCACGGATACAGGTAGGAGAGAACCAATTCTACAAGTTGTTAGTTAACTCCCACATACCCAGCACGGTATGCCCTCCCCTCGAGCACAAAACCATGCACAATTCAGCAAAAACAGAAACACAGGGGAAAAGTATGCCAAGGGCACTGGCAGTAAAAGGCAGATTTGGTATTTAAACAAAAACTCTTCCAAACTCTTAAGTGTGGAATACAGGTTCTTAAATGTACATGCAGGTCAAGACTCACCAGGGACACCTATCAGCTAACAGATGGAAGAAGATTCAACACCGTTTATACACCCAATAAAAGGGACCATGGAAGGGGGGACCACAGTTTTTTCAGCAGGAGAGTTCAGGGTAGAAGGATGGACATCCAATTAGCCCTAGATTCTTAAAATACTTTCTAAAGGGCAGTCCCTGCCTTTTTAGAAATCACAAGACTGGACTAGGACAGCCACACCCATCCCATACACACCTGCAGGCTTCCGGTTATACTTGAAAACTTCACAGAACACCAACTTGTTGGGCTCTTTGCGGAAGGGGTCCCGAAACATGGCGACAGGGCTGAGATACATGTCACTGTTGGAGCCCTCAGACTGAAAGGTACTAGAGCCATCGAAATTCCACTCGGGTAATTCTGAGCCAAATAAAGAGGAGAAATTAATTTTTAAGGAGACATATTCATTTTTTATGTGTATGAGTATTTTGCTTGCATGTATATCTGTGCAGGCGTGTGCCTGGAGCCTGCAGAAGTCAGAAGAGGGAGTTGGATCCCCTTGGAGTTATGGATGGTTGTGAGCCACCATGTAGGTGCCGGAAACTGAACCTGAATCTTCTTCAAGAGCAATATGTACTCTTAACCACATGACAGCTCACGACTGTCTGTGACTTCAGTTCCTGGGATCCTCATGTCCTCTTCTGATCTCTGCTGGCACTGCACACACATGGTGAACGAATGAATGAGCACACAGGCAAAACATGCATACACACAAAGTTTCTTTAGTGCACACACAAGACAGCCGGCCTCTCACTCATCTTTCCATCACTCAGGATCTACTCAGTCTTTCTCAGAAGTGGCATGTGAATGCATCCTCATTAGGGACAAACTGAGGCTTCTGCCCACCTATCCCTGTATTCCTCCTCATCTGAGACTCCCAAGGGCAGTGCATCAGACCCTCCTGAGCAACAGTTAATTCCTCTCCTCTCTAAGTCTACAGTGCACCACGTATTCACATACCACTTTTAGTGAGCGAGGGACTAAAGACACAGGACAAAGCTGACTCCTTCCACTAGGCCGTATCATCTCCCTTCTCTCATCCTTCCCTGGGCTTGACTGTTATAGCTCAAGCTGTGCTCTTACAGATGAGGCAAAGGTTGGGTCCCAACCACTCTTCCTTTCCCTACTGTTTTAATGGCCGGTTTGTCTCTCCAGTTCTTGAAGGCAGAGACCAAATTCTGCTAAGTGCCAAGTATACGATACACGCTGTCATCTAGTCACTCAGACAGCACCATCTCTAGAAGAGGAACTCATCCTACACTAGGTAGAAGGTGACAGCTGTCCAGCCCCTTCCCTGAAAAACAAAGGCCACAGCTAAAATAAAGTAGCTCTCATAAGTATGTGTAATTCATCATTTCAAAGGGTTTTTTTTGTTTGTTTGTTCATTTTTTTTTTTTTTGAGACAGGGTTTCTATGTGTAACAGTCCTAGCTGTACTGGAACTTGCTTTGTAGACCAGGCTGGCCTCGAACTTACACAGGTGCACCTGCTTCTACATCCCGAGTGCTGGAATTAAAGGCATGCACCACCACCACCAGGCCATTTAAAAGTTTTAAAAACATCCCCAACTAAAAACAAATGGCCAGTCCAAGAATAACTACTTTGGAATATTGATCCAGAGTCCACTGGATCAATACTATACACAGCACTCCAAAAGGGTCTGTAACAATGGTTCTCAACCTGGGGGTCACAACCCTTTGAGGGTCGTCTAAACCTTTTCACAGGGGTCTCTTAAGACCACCTGAAACCAGACATTTATGTTATGATTCATAACAATAGTGAAACTACAGTTAAGAAGTTAGCAATGGTTGGGGGTCACCAGACCATGAGGAACTGTATTAAAGTGTTGGAAAGGTTGAGAACCGCTGCTCTATAAACTAGACAGCAATCCCAGTTACAAGGTTCCTTCAAACTAGGTTCCTGGGTTTGCCCAGGTTAGCAGTGCTCCAACCTCCCACCCCCCACAAAAATGACCCAATATCTTCCTTCAGTGTACCAGCACACACACGATTCCCATCTAAATAAAGGCCTCCATTGTTGCTATGACTCCAGACTGCTCAGCAGCTTATGGGTAACTGACTGAGGTCTCAAGAGCCCTGCTTTTGAAAGGCTTTGCAAACAAAAACTCTCAGGCTGCTCCACTTCCAGGTGCGTGTTCTGCTCTGGCCGGCGCTCACCTTCTACACACTTGGGCTCACAGTCCAGAGTGCGGGTCTTGCAGCGCAGCCCTTCGCCGGTACCATCAACCCAGATATACATGGCCTGGACTTTCTCACCCTGGGGCAGGGACATGTACATTTGCTTGATGCTTTTGTTCAGGTGGGAACTTGCTGAGGTGGCCATGGTGGAAGGTGTTCTGGGGAGACAAAAGGCATTTTATTAACATCTACCCCGAAGGGGGTCTCCCGCAGGAATGGCTGAAGAGGCATTGAGAATTGGAGTGTGTGTTGATCTCTCTTTTGGAAGTCCACACACCAAAGGGTGCGTTATTCATTCACTCTGCTTTCAAGAGTTAAAGTTTATAATTAGAGAAAGATCATCCCCCTCAGGGTGGGCTAGTTAAGGGGTCTTAATATCCCTCGACTTTGAGAAAGGTGACAGGAGGGGACAATAAGATGACAAAAATTTCATTAACAGAATGTCTTATTCCACCCAATACAACAATACATTACTGCCATAAAGAATTACATAACTGACATTGCTTTAATGGACACACACCCCCTAAGTTCCTGCATTTAGATTATTTGAGACAAGATCTCACTGTGTAGCCCTGGAACTTGCTGTGTACACCAGGACAGCCTCCAACTCAGATCTGCCAGCCTCAGCTTCCTGAATGGTAGGATCAAATAAAGGTGCTGCCCCCATGCCTTGACTCCATAGTTTGGTTTAAAGATGAAACAAGGGGACCAAGATTTAAAAGGCTAACATTCCTGGGAGGAAATTAACAAAAGATCCGCACTATTTGCCATCATCAGGGTGGTAAAGAGGAAAGCCACACTGCTGGTTTTACTTTTTTTTTTTTTTTTGGAGACAGGGAGTCTCTACATCGCCCTGGCTGTCCTGGTACTGACTATGCAGATCAGGGGTCTGTCATAGAGATCCACCTGTGTCTGCCTCCCTAGCCCTGGGATTAAAGGTGTGTTCCTCCACGCCAGGTCTAAACTGCTGACTTTTCACTGGTGTGACGAAAAGTCATTAGTCCACAGACAACTCTTGACTTCAATGTAAAAACGACCATATTTGAAGATTTCACTAGATAGTATTTTCTGGTAAGTAGAAAATTCCCAGTTCTAATGACGATGTGGGGATAAGACCACAGGAGTGGGGAAAAATCTGCTCTAAGAATCTGAAGCTACAAAACCAGCTTCAACACAAGAGGAAATGTCCCTCCTCCCTAATCGCCCAGGATGGCTGGAAAGGGAACATATTGTTCTCCAATGACTTGGGCAACTTTCTGAAGTACAGTGGCAAAGTTTCTACGGGCAACTGTCCATGTTTGCCCAAGTGAAAACAACTGCTTCTCCCTCCAAAAGCCTCACCCTTCCCCTGGGGAACAGTAGAAGCTCCGTGGTCAAGTACTATACAGAACTAAAACCTCTGCCTACACCATCCTTAGAGGCCAGGATTGCGATTCTAGATGGCCTCAGGTTACACATCCATCATTAATCAAATGTTAGGTGAACCTGGGTTCCCCCTCCAGTCCTTCTTCCTGGAGACCAGCTGGGTGCCAGCCACCTAGTGTATGTTGTACCAACTGGCGCCAACTTCACATGGAATGGGTTCTGACGCTCTCAGTAGTTTTCTGTCGTCGCCAGATGTACCGGGGTCCTTCTCCCTGCCCTTTTACTCACCCCAGCCACAGAGAATTAAATGTACGGTTGGGGTTGCCCTCTCTAGCCCTCCTCTTTTTAGAGCTGTATTCGTGCCTCTCCTCCGACTCGGTATCTCGCTGGTCCAAGCAACGGAGCTTTCTGGGCGAGGGCGATGGAGTGGGGGACCCAGAGCGTTCGGAGGGGGAGGTGCTGGAATAAGTAGGCTGGTGGGATTTAACCTTAATCCGCGATTTCTCCCCGGAGTTCACAGAGTAGGCAACGAAGCCGAAGCAATTGGCAGGGGACTCTGAGGACCGAAAATCTCCATCTTCTTCCTCTTCTATCGAGGGTTTCTTTGAGGATTTGCGGTTGGGGGAGGATCCCCGTTTCCCGCCCCCGGAGGAGTTGGGGCAATCCACTTTGAGAGGAGCCCTTTCCCACTGAAAGGTCCGGAAAGTCGGCGCCCCGACCCTCGTGCCCACGTTGACCTCAAGGCCTCTCCCAGGGGGCCATACCCCGAGAGGGCAGAGGCCGGGTGGGGAGAGTGGGGCGACCGCGGGAGGCACCGCGCGCCGCTACTGCCTCCGCCCGGCCGGGCCTCTCCACTGCGGAGCCCTCCGGTCACTCCAGGGTCCTGGCTCTCCATTGTTCGGTCACACTGTAAAGCCGCCAGGACCCCCGCGTTGGGGAAGCCTAAGCGGCGCCACCACTCGAGACCACCGGCCTCAATCAGACCACCCACAGCGCGACGACGTTTCCCCCCCCCCAAAAAAAACGCGCCGCCCAAGAAGAGAGGATCTAGGCGCCTGAGCCCACCTAAGGCGTGACTGCACTCCCGCAGGGACCACCCGGTCTCACCACCCGGAGTCACCGCCAACCCCGGGACGCCCGCCTCCCGGGGCGGCGCCTCAGGCTGCAAGTGGAGAGCAGATCAAAACAACCCCGCGACCCCGCCCTTCCCGGAGCCTGGCCCGGAGCTCGCCCCACAACAGCCCAGCAGAACCCGTCCGGCCGCACGCTACAAGCACGCGGGAGGCACGAGCGCTGCATCCCGGGCCCCGCAGCTGCAGACTGGAGATGAGAGGTAGAGTGCGGGCGTCACAGCCCGGGCCACCGTGCAGTGCACCCTCCGTGCGCTTACCTTAGTGGTGGCCGGCGGGATGATGGATAGGGTGGACAGGCCACGAGAGCGAGGCGAAGAGAGCGGAGAGGAGGTCGGTGTGAGGCTTAAACGATGCGCTCTACTCCCATTCTCGGCTCTGCAGGGACGCAGCCCGCTCAGTACTTTTTATTGGCCGCTCGGGCCCGCCCCCAGAGCCCTGATTGGCTGGCGTCGGCCAGGAAACCCGCGCCCATCAGCTGCAGTGCGCCGGGGGCTCGAGGCCATTGGCCGAGTAGCTTTGCGGGAATCGCGGGGTGGAGCGAGCGAGCCAGAGAAGAAAGAAAGAGAAAGGGGAGTGGGGGAGGGGAGACAGCGGCGATCGAGGAGGGCTTGGGGCCGAAGGTGCTGGAATCTTTTGCAGGCTCCATTTTTTAGCGACCTCTGGACCCTCCGACCCGGACTAAAGCTTTCTCAGAGTCACTCGGGCCTTGGCTCTTGCTGCCTAACGGTGCAAAGATTTTTGAAGAGAGTTGCTGGTGAAAATCCAGAACCCCAGAACCGAATTTTTACCCTTTGTTTGTCGTGCGAGATCTGGGGTAGGTGGGTTGGGGAGTTGGACCCTGGTCAGGCCTGGACAGAGACACTGTTCCAAAGCCTAGAGTAGTCTATCTTCCTGGCTTCCTGAGTGGGTTTGGGGAAGTGGTCGGAACTGTGATTTCATGGTTTTAAATACAAGTGCAATGTTCCTATAATTGCATGGAGAGGATTCTGGAGATCCATATACAGGAGATCTGTTTGATGTCGCCTGGCTCCTGCCATAGGCAAGTCTTAGCCTTTCAACGTCCGTGTTCCTTGGATCTGCAAAGTAAAGCAGATGGAAGGACTTTCAGAGCTGTTTACCAGACTTGAAGTTAGGGTGCACACCGTTGGCTAAAGGAAAGCTGTTCTTCCCAGGACCCATTTGAAAGTTGGGATTCACCAAACATTTAAGGTTCCCTAAAGAAATACTAGCTGGCCGGTGGTGGCGCTGGTCTTTAATCCAGGAGACAGAGGCCGGGACAACCAGGGTTATACAAAGAAACCCTGTTTTGTTTTAAGTCAGGAAAATGAGTGTCTTTCCCCTCTCTTAACCCTGCCGTGATGGCCGAGATGTATGGATACTGTAATGTGTTGATACTGATTACATGCGCAGAAGCTATCTGTAAGAATAGGCATGGCCCCATACTGTTATTAGTACTATGTCCTGAGGATTCTGTTTCTAGTGCATGAAATTCACCTGGGCTTTATTTATTTATTTTAGTTTTTCGAGACAGGTTTCTCCGTGGCTTTGGAGTCTGTCCTGGATCTAGCTCTTGTAGACCAGGCTGGTCTCGAACTCACAAAGATCCGCCTGCCTCTGCCTGGGATTAAAGGTGTGTGCCACCACCGCCCGGCCCCACCTGGGCTTTCTTAATCTTTCTGGAGCCTTGGTATTTGAGATGGAGATTTCCTGTTTAAGTACCAGAAATCCATGCCCTCGGTGCCTTTTGGAACAGAAAGGGCAGAAGTTTGTTCTGGTTATGTTTTGCGCCACAAATACGAAAAAGCAACATTGCCTGTGACCACACACACATAACTTGGCTTCTTGGGTCAACCTCCGTCTGTTTCCTTTAAGTGTGTCTAACACGGTGGCACACAGAAACAGCATGCATCTCGGATGGGGTTTGGGTAATGCTTTGGGCTGGGAAGGCACCTTGCAAATTCCGTGGCACGTTCAGTGCCGTGTGAAGCGTTTTATGGTGATGGTCACTAGTGGGTCTTCAGATCAGACAAACCCAGGACCAGATCTGAACCTCAGCTCCTAAACACCTTGATTAATAGCCGAATCACTTAGCCACACAAAGCCTCAGTCTTAGCATACATAGCAGGGATTACAGAGGGACCAGGAACATGAGGAGTGTTTAGAAAACACTTATCATTTTATAGGTCAATATAATCTGAAGAGATTGAACCATTCCTTTCTCCATAAATACTGTGTGCATGTGTGTGGAGCCCAGAGGCAGGTGTCTTCCTCTATCACCTCCACTTTTTTTTTTTTTTTTTTTGGAACAGGGTCTTTCACAGTCTTAGCTAGACTTGCTAGCCAACAAATCCCAGGTATCATTCTGTCTGTAACTCCCCAGAGCTTGTATTAGTTACCTGCCATTGCACCTGACTTGTTACATAGTTGCTGGGGATTGAACTTGGGTCCTCCACCAGTTAAGCCATCTCACCAACCCTGCATGACTGCTCCTGCAATG
Source organism: Ondatra zibethicus (assembly GCA_004026605.1). Classification (NCBI taxonomy): domain Eukaryota; kingdom Metazoa; phylum Chordata; class Mammalia; order Rodentia; family Cricetidae; genus Ondatra; species Ondatra zibethicus. The sequence goes on from PVIU01004662.1 coordinate 20,215, forward strand.
CAACTTGCTGTCTCCGTATCATGTTGCCCCTTGCGTTAGTAAAGGACGTTAGATTTAGTCCGAGCTACAAGGTCAGCTGTCTTTCTGTTGCTTTCTTTTAACTCTTCGGCTTAGGTGGTTGGAAAAGGGATCAGGCAAAGGGAGAGAGGTGATGTTCTTATTTTAGAAAATAGTGAATCCGAGATACCAGGCACTGAAGTATAAACTAGCGCCTTCAGTTCTCCTCAGCATTGCCCAAAGTGGACACAGTGAACATAATAGAAAGTGCAACACTCAGAGCAAATGTGTTGTTTCTCTTAGGTTTCTTGCAGTTCTGCTGTGTGAGTGCCTATTGATTGCCCTTGCGAGGTATATGAACCGCATTTGCTGCTTACCCACTTTCATAGTCCCCAATAGTGTCCAGACTAAGGGTTCAATAAACATGTATCGACCATACAGAAATGTCAGCGGCAGCATCAAGAGAGCACGTGCCCTGTTTCCAAGAATAGAAATGGATTTGCTTTGATCTTTCATGTGACCAGGGCCATCTCACGTGACTATCCGCTTTCAGGGGGTAAACAAGAGGCTTTGCCCCCCTTGGTCAGCCCACATATGTTTAAACCAACCAAAGTAGAACCCAGACACATCCAAGGAACCAGCCTAGGGAACTTTAAGTATACTGTGGGAGAAAAAGCAGAACAGAGTCCCTCAATCAGTTTGCCCTCAGAAAAGCGACCTGTGCTTTTAGAGAAGTTGAAAGAACAGCCTGTTTCAGCTCCTTTGACTTTGCTGTGTCTCTGTCCTTTGTTCCTCCCTAAATTGCCACCCCCCCATTTTCTGCCCCCTCCATGAAAGTAGCAAGATGGTTGAACCCATGAACTTTTCAGTCTAGGCCCACACAGTATCGAAGCTAACGGAGAGGGGTGGGGTGTCTGATGGCAAGTGCTTTGAAGTTGAGGTGCTTGCTGAGCAGAGTTTCTGTCCCTGGAGTGGGTGGAGTGGGAGAGCAATGTTGCAGGGAGACTCTTGACCAAATTTGCAGAAATAACGCAGAACTAAACCCATCTCATCAGTGGTGTTTGGCCGCCTACACTGATGGCTTTGTCTTGGGCAGGCCTTTCCTATGAGTTCTTACAGCTTCTTCCTCTGCATGTCTGAAGCCTTTGTTCTAGAGGCATGGGTACAGCCTGCCTGATTGCCTTGCATTCACGATGCCAAATTTAGGATATGTATCCAGTGAGCCCAAATCTTCAACTATAACATGAAATTGCAGTTGGGAAGTGGAGTTTGCTGCACATGTCTCTGACTTTAGTGGACAAGTCGTGAAAACTTTAAACCAAGCTTAAAGGAATACAGTGGGGACTCAGAGTTGCAGTCACCCTGAAAACCAAGCCCAGAATGTAACCCGTTTTGTGTTTTAGAAACCCAAATTAGTTCTGACCCCCCCACCCCCAAAAAAGAACCTAACAGATGTCAAGCCAAGCCCAAACAAAAAGTAAAGGAAGGGCACTGGGGGGCCATGGCATTCCTGGACCCTGTAAAGTGAGTTTTTCTGGAAAGTTGTATTTAGCCCGCCTTTCAAATTCCACTCTATACAAGGAGAGAAGGAAAGAGCAGATTGCACTTGAACTCAGTCCCCTAAGACTGAGCAGGTGAAAGAGCTGGCCCTACCTAGCTTAGTTCCTTGATACTCGTTAGTTCCAGAGAGGAAATTCAGAGTTGGAGTATTGTCTTTCGCCTGATTGGATTTTTGCCGAATGCTCAGTGAAGACATTCACAGAAATGGAAGAAGCGCCCCATTTCTCACCCTGTGCATTAAAGTGGAAGGTTTGCGTCTGCTTGGGCTCCACCTCAAATCTTACCTCTGCTAGGAAGAACCAAGTTCATCTGTCTGACAGTGTGGGAGAGCAAGTCCTATTGAGACTAGGAAAACCATACATCCAATTCTAGAGTTGTACCTTCATGTCCTGCTAACCTACTTGGTTGGCTTCTTTTCGTTGTTGTTTTGTTTTGTTTTTTGGATTTTTTTTTCAGTCTGAAGTGAATCCAGGGCCTTGGGCATGCTAGACAAGTGCTCTATTGTTGAGCTGTATTCCCAGCCCATCATTGTTGTTTCTTGTTACTTATTTTTATTCTTATGTGCATTGCAGTTTCCCCGTGTGTATGGGTGTCAGGTCCCCAGGACCGTAGTTACAGACAGTTGAAAGCTGTCATGCGGGTGCTGGGAATTGAACCCGGTCCTTTGGAAGAGCTGTCAGTGTTCTTAACCTCTGAGCCATCTCTCCAACCCTGTTTGTTTGTTTGTTTTTTTGAGACTGGATTTCTGTGTAGCCCTGGCTGGCCTGGAACTCAGAGATCTGCCTACTGCTTCTGCCTCCCAAGTGCTGGGTTTAAAGGTCTATGCCACCACCACCCAGCTTAGAGAAAGAATGGATTTTGAGCAAGTGTTCATTTACAACAATCTGTCACTAATTAAATCTAATTAATGTCACTAATTAATGACTCCCCCCCCCGTGTGTGTGTAATGAGGGGCGTGCATGTGCGGAAGACGGGGGGCCTTTCAGGAGTCTGTTTTCTCCATCCACCATGGGTTCTGGGCCTAAACTCAAGCTGTCCTGTTTGCACAGTGAATGCTTTTATTCCCCCCCCCCCCTCCAGGTATACTTAGCTCTATCTTTCTTCTCTAGATAGCTTGGAACCTATTGAAGCTTACTTGAAAGATTAGAAAAAGTTGTTCTGTGATGGAAACATTACTTTTCTCACAGGATTCCTCAGGTGGACCTACACTATACAGCCCTTTTTCCCTTACCCCCGGCTGTTTTAGATCCCAGTTTATTTCATGTTTGTCAAGTTTTAACAGAAAACACATAGCCCTATGGCATGTATTTTGGATTCTTGAGCAACATTTTGCCTCCTTCTGGACTTTTTCTATCCTCTTTTCTCCCCCCCTAATTTCTTTTTAAACTGATTCTTATGAAGTTTGTTTCCTGGAGCTTGAGGTGGTTGGTCAGGGTGATGGTGACCTAGCGCCCTCTGGTGGAGCTTTGTGGTAATTTCAAACTTCTCCCCAGAAGGCTTGAGTGTGAAGGTCTTTCTTAACTTGCTTCTATTACATAGCATATATAATAAATTAACAATGCACAATGCTTTCCCTACACTGACTGCTTGAGAGATACTGTATTCATATTACTGTCCCATTACCAGAGGTTTATCATAAAATTAATCTTCAGATACCCAGAAACTGGCAGCCAGCTCTACTTGCGCCTCACCCCACATCAGTGTGTGAGGAAGGGGAAGAGAAAAGGCCTCTGCAAAAGCAACTGAGAAAGAGGGACCAAGAATAAATGGGAAATGGATTCGAAGACTTGGTCATGAACGTGTCTCACCCTCAGCCCTCACTTGGCTCTGAGCCTAGAAACTTAAACCAAGCCAACAGTTGAGAGTATGCCAGGTTCTGTTCTCAGGGCAATCAGAGTTGGGCAGAAAGTCTAGCATAAACTAGGCCTTTAGGGGTGTCCGGGGCATTTACACTGTGCCATTTCCTCTACCAGAACTCTGGTTGGTCCTACCAATGCACTCCCCCTTCAGGCTTTGTTTAATCCCGGGATCACTTCCTCGTCCATTGCCATTAGAGAGGACTCTGGAGCCCAGGTGACACTGTCACAGATTTGAGTCTGACACAGAACTGAAATTTCTGGCTTTTCTCTTGTCTCCAGCAAAGGAGCCAGTGTTCTAGACTTTCCGTACAGAAGCACGTATGACCATAGTGATGATAATGAGGACTGGGACTTAGGACTAAACGCAACCTAACATCAGAAGACTAAACAATTTGGGAATGAATCTGAGGTTTTTACTCTCCCCGAGAACAAAGAGAGCAGGGCATGAACAAGAAGATGACATCAGGCTTTAGGATGGTTGGAATTGCCCAGAGGCTGGCAGAGCCTCTTACCTGTTGAGCAACATGTTTAGAAGGAAGGAGTGGTGGGGGTGGGCAGTGGGACCAGATGAGCCTTTGGTAACCATTAGCCGTCACACAGTTGGAATACACAGGAGGAATTGTGTAACTTGGATACCACAAAGTCCTTATTCTTCTGAAACCTACATAGTAGTTGGTGAGGAAAAACTGCCCAAGGGAAATGATTTCAAAACCAGGACAAAGCCAGATGTGCCAGCTATTTGTGGAAAATTAAGGCAGGTTTTCTGTAAGTGCCCCAGTGATCCAACAAAGGAGTCTATCTGAGCTCTCAGGCAAAAGCACCTTGTGGGTGCTCACGGCCTCGGTGGTAGAAGGGGTTACAGTCTGCATATCTAGTGAGAGGCAAAACTGTGGCTGTGGAATGTGAACTGCAAGGGGGAAAAGTTGCAAAACCCAAGGATTATGTGTAACAAGTTCCACATGTAAGGGGGTAAAGCAAGCTTTGGAAAAGTAGGCATGCTAAAACACGGAGCTGGGAAAGTACCAAGCACGGACACTCCATAAAACTCGGATTATGCAAATTTATGTTATTATTAAATTTCTTTTTAAAAATGACTGTAAAATTTAAAATGAAGGCAATCAGCCAGGCATGCCTTTAATCCCGGCACTCGGGAGGCAGAGGCAGGCGGATCTCTGTGAGTTCGAGGCCAGCCTGGTTTACTAGAGCTAGTTCCAGGACAGGCTCTAAAGCTACAGAGAAACCCTGTCTGGAAAAACAAAAACAAAAAAACCGCTGGGCGGTGGTGGCGCATGCCTTTAATCCCAGCACTCGGGAGGCAGAGGCAGGCGGATCTCTGGGAGTTCGAGGCTGGCCTGGTCTACAAGAGCTAGTTCCAGGACAGGCTCCAAAGCCACAGAGAAACCTTGTCTCGAACCCCCCCCCCAAAAAAATCATCTAAAATGAAGCCAATCATTAAAGATCAAGGATGGTTTTTTTTTAAAAAACAAAAAGATGAGATTTATTAATTTATTTCTGAAATAGGAATTACTCCAGCTGGTCTAAAATTCAATATATAACCTAGTATGATTTGGAACGCTTGATCCTCCTGCCTCCATCTAAAGGACTAGGATTGCAAGTATGCCCCCACCATGCCTGGTTTTGTGATCCTGGGCTTTGAACCTAGGGCTGTGTGAATGCTAGGCAAGCGTTCTGTCAAATGATCTCAACCTGCGTCGTACCCACCTTTAATCCCAGCACTCGGGAAGCAGAGGCAGACAGACCTCTGAGTTTCAGGCCAGCCTGGTCTACATATATATTGAGTTCCAGGCCAGCCAGGATAATGTCGTGAGATCCTGTCTGAAAAATAAAATAACTGAAAGAGTCAATCTCCTTTACAGAATGAGACAACTGATTGCAGTTTTGAGCTGTGAGGAATCTTTATTCCCTTGGGTGAAGGCAATCAGTGGTGCCCAGAGAAACAGCTCTGACCATAGAATTCTGGGCTGTGGTGGAGACTCCCCTGCTTTAAGCCATTCTGTTGCATTCTCTTCCCCGGCCTGGCTTCCTCCCTCTCTGCAACTCCCGTCAGCATCTCTGCTGTGCCATAGGGTCATTACCTTCACCAAGGAAAAAAGTGCCCAAGAGAGCCCAAAGAAGGAAGATGGAGTGGCCTATATGCTCAGGTATTCTAGGCCCTGTCAGGGGGAGAGCTCTTTGAAGGGAGAAGAGCTTGGTCATCTTTGTCCTGCTGCTCTGCATCCTGCAGTAGCCTGTAGAATGTTCCCGAAGAGCTCTCGTGGTACAGCGTTTCCTTGGACCCCATCAGCCTCAAGCTGGGGCTGTAACAATGATGCCAAAAGGAAGAGATGCCATAGATTCCCAACAGGCATAGGGCATTGATCATCACATGCCAACAGAAGAAGGTGGTGACGAACATGATGTCACTGATGTCATCATCTTCCCATGGGAAGCCGGAGACCGGTCTAAACAGAATGAAGCCTGCCTGAATCAGCCACGAGCCCATCGTCAGGAACAGGAAGGTCTCTATCATCCAGAGGTGAAACATCTCAGGAGCCCACAGCTCTGCCGTCAACACCAGCATCAGCAGGAACACCACCAAGACGAGGAGAGAGTGAACCTGTAGCTCCACCCCGGATGAATCCTTAACGTGGGACACCAGCAGCAGCAGCAGCACGTAGACGCCCAGGACTGTGGAACCTCTTTCTAGGGCCACCCACCTCTGCCGCAGCACGCTCTTGCTCACAGTTTCTACACAACCATCAAGGGTGAGGAGGGTGAACATGGTGAGGTGCTGCCACTCCTTGGGGTACATAAACCTTGGTGGCATCCCTTTGCTCATGAATTTCAGCCCTCCTTCAATACAGTTGATCTCATAAACTATCAACAGGGAGCCAGTCACTGTCTTCAACCAGCCTGTATGGGCTATTTGCCACAGCCTGGCCCCTATTCCCTTATTCTTAGGATTGTCTGAAGGATGCAGAAGAGAGTCATTGAATATCACAGCCCTGGAGACGACTATTGCTCGATACAGTCCATATAAGACCAGAAACAAGCCCGGACATACATGACCAATAAAGTCTCCCATTGAGCTACTAATCTAACAAAATGCAAAACTCAGGTAGAGGCCCCTCAGGTTCTAGGCTTCAGGAAGAACTGTCTTTCACTCGGTTTTATCATCTCACGTCACCCACTGCTCCCCACAGAGAGGAAACATTCATTTCTTGAGACAAGCCTACACATTTGGTGGAAAAACGGTCTCATTAGACTGTTCCACTCTGGCGCACCGGGGACTGAGTGGGCTTTCAGGGGTTCTTCTCCATAGCTTCCAAGGGGCTTTGGCTCATACTCTTCCTTGGCTGAAGTTCCCTTTCTCTCATCCAGCTTGGTATTCAAGTGGAAAGGCGGGGAGGGAAATGGTGGGGTGGGTTGCAGTGGTATTCAGAGAAAGCCTGTGCTCCCAATCATCGTTGGAGTAATTCTCAGATCTGACTTCAGTCTATTTACAAAGGCCTTCGTTCTGGGCACAGACGTTTTAACATTTAGATGGGAGACCATATAATAGCATCCACCTGACTTTTCTAGTCTTCTGTAGGAGATATATTTTAAAGATCACGGAGAAATTTCCTCTCCTCCCCTCCTTCCACCCTCCTCCACCTCTCCCTGACTTTCACCAACCCATCGCCATCTTTGTGGCCTGTAGACAAACCTGCAGAGGTGCATTTTGAGATTTTTTTTTAAAGGGACGGTGGTGGCGTACATGTGCCAGCAAAACTAAGTTTGAATGATGTTTCCCATCATTTGGCTCCAAGCAAAGGTCGACGACAGGGAGAGTTTCATGAGTCATTTATAGTGTGTCAGGAAATAGTTTACCGGCTCCATTTCTCTCCGATGCTGGTTAGCAGCCAGTGAGCATGCGCAGAGGGGATCGGGGAGAACAAGGTACAGGAAGTAGAATGTATGTGTGCAGCACACGAATGATTCTGGATTTATTGCTGTCGCCAGAACCCATGAAAAGTCCAGTTATGGTGGTACGGGCATGCAATCCCAATACTGTGGAAGGGGAAGTGGGCCCATCCCTGGGGCTCACTGGCCAGTCAGCCTATTCTACTGGGTGAACTTCAAGTCAGTAAGAGAGGCTGCCTCAAAAAACAAGATGGATGGTGACTGAGGAGCAACACCCAATGTGGCCGCCACATGCACTTTTGCACATGTAACCACATGCACATCCCCATGAATACCACACTCACACACACACACACACAAGCACGCACACATGCATGCACGCATGCGCCTGCCCCACAGAACATCAGAGCAACAAAGTACACTGTAGGTACCATTGTTTGGCCTTGTGATCTCAAGCTGACCAGAGCCGTGAGTCTTCCCAGTGTTGGCAAAAATGCTAAAACAAGCCATTCTAGGCCAGGGCCTCAGTAATCTGTTCTTTCTCAGGGCGGCTTAACGCCAGAAAACTGAACCATCTCCCTCTGCCCTTAAAGATGGCAGTAATTCAGATTGCTTCTGGCTGCTGAGAAATTTGGTAGGCTGGGGAATGAGTGTGAAGACAAACTGGGAAAATAAAGCTTCGTTCTGCCTTCTAAATGAACCTCTCTTGCTTATTTGAATTTAAAATTGCATAGTGTGCAATTGCTGTAGGAAAATCGGGGAAACTGTATAAGCAAAAAGAACATTGCAAATCGCCCATAGGCAACCTTTTTTTTTTTTTTTTTTAAGCTCCCCTCCTGATTACAGGGAATTGTTTCTTTTCAAAACACTTTTCTTGCCGGGTGGTGGTAGCGCACACCTTTAATCCCAGCACTTGGGAGGCAGAGGCAAGCGGATCTCTGTGAGTTCGAGACCAGCCTGGTCTACAAGAGCTAGTTACAGGACAGGCTCCAAAGCCATAGAGAAACCCTGTCTTGAAAAAACCAAAACAAACAAACAAACAACAACAACAACAAAAAACCCAAACACTTTTCTTGCTTTCTTTTCAAAAAATAAACTAAAGATCACCAACAATCTTACAACCTAGTTGTGACCATTGTCACCAACGAGGTGGCAATTTGCACTTATGAGCACAAGCAAGAGGAAAATACATTTATGTATTTGTCTGAAGTTGGAATTTGGATCATGTCTGACAGGGTCCTACTATGTAGCTCTGGCTAGCCTGGAACTCAATATGTAGACCAGGGTAGCCTTGAACTCACAGAGATCTGCCTGTCTCTGCCTTCCAAGGGCTGAGATGGAAGAGAAGGAGGTGGATGGGACTTAATTTCCTGTAAAGCGGAAGTAAGAAGGTATGGGTGCTGCTGTGTAGAGGTGAGCCCACATTTCTCCCTTTTGGTGAATTAGTAAACTATCAAGCCTGGTTGAGCTGAATGCTCAGCAGGAGGCCATTCAAAGGGGGAAATCTATATTGACATTAACAGGGCAGGGGTGACTCTGGGGCTCTCTTCAGCTCTTGGATTCACCCTGGACGAAGCATAGGACTCATTGTTCTATATATCATGGGCCTGTGAGGATAGAGTTCCATGTAGCCCAGGCTTGCCTCAAACTCCAAACATGAAGAAGAAAGGCCTTGAACTTCTGATCCCTCTGGCTCCCTCATGCATATTGGGATTGCAGGCACGCACGCCATGCCGGGTTTATGTGGAAAGTAAACCCTGGGCTTCATGAATGTCAGGGAAGAGTTTTCCCAACTGAACTACATGCCCAGCCCTGAATATTGCTCTCATCTGCTAGGGCTGTGGCATGGTGGGAGTGTCAGAGCTGGCCCCGTCCTGCCCTCATTTGTCCAACTATGCCTGGCAGCTGTGAGCTGAGATTCAGTGGTCAGGGGAGGACAAGGAGCAGCCCTGGTCTCACAGCAACAAGAAGCTCGAACTGAAGTGTGCAGGGCACATGGCTCTCTGAGGCTCCCATCTGGAATGATCAGATCCCCACCTTGGCCCAACATCGGAGGATACACACTGCTTATTAACACGTCAGCGTCCTGATCTCAAGGCTTCAAAGAGATGACTTGTCCATCCGAAACCAGACCTGCCCACGGTTATGCCGAAGGAAGCCAAACATAGTGAATGATTAGCAGAACTTCCAGACAGCTCCGCAGTCTGGGAACACAGAGTAACTGAGAAGTTGTTCAGCTGGGGGAAACTCGACTTAACCACGGAAACCCGTGAAGGTCTGTCATGGTCTGGCTGCTCCAGGCTCAGGCTCACCCCAGACCCAACTTTTCTACCAGCCAGTCTCCACTTCTGAGAGTCCCTCAAGAGCCTGGTGCCATTTGTACTAACTATATTCCAGAGTGAGCAAGAGGGCACTCAGGAATTACTGACCACTGGAATCCTGCTGTGTACGCGAGGGCGTGTCAAGAACTGGGTGATATAGTTCTTACCTCAGCGAGCTTACAGTTCACCTGAAAACACATGCATTTATACACATGTGTGTACCCTAACACCGTCTAAACCATCTCTACACCGTAGACTTAAAATTAACTTTCTAACTACCATATTAGATAAATATAAGAGGTAGTGGGATATTGTAATCGTTTTACTTTATTTTAAAAATTTTAAAAAATTTTATGGATTTTGATCCCCTAGTTCCTCCCAGGTCCAATCCTTCCTACCTCCCTGTCCACCCGACTTCTCTCTCTCTTTTTCTCTAAAAACAAACAAAAAATGAAAATTAAACAAAAGACAGAAATTGCCAACACAAAGCAAAAGTACACACACACATACACACACAAAAAAAAAACATATAAAACACATGGAGTTCTGTTTGTGGTGCCCGACTGTTCCTAGGTATGGGGCCAGCCCTGATGTGCTGTTGATATACCCAGTGACACGCCATTGAAGAAAACTGACTTTTCCTTTATCAGCAATTATCAATTGCAAATAGATTCTTGGTTGGGAGGGGGGACCTCCATATCTACTTCCCCTTCTTGGTGCAGAGACCCCATCTGGCATAAACCTGTGGAGGTCCTGTGTGTGCTGCCTCAATCTCTGTGAGTTCATATGTCTTTCAGTCCTGTGTGTCTGGAAGACACTGTTTCCCTGAAATTATCCATTGCCTTTGTCTCATAACCTTCTAGTCTCCTCTTCTGCATGGATCCCTGAGCCTCGAGATAAGGGACTGATAAGAACATCCAAAGTCTCTCTGCTCATTGTCCAGTTGGGGGTCTCTGTTAATTCCCATCTTCTGTGATGAGGATCGGTCCATGCATGGATCTGTGGGTTTAGCGATATGCTATGGGCTGTATTTACCATGTATTTCATTACAAAACATTATTTCAACAAGTAATTTTTCTATATAAATTAAGAACTGGTTAATGCTAAGCTTCTGAACCCCAGAACTTCCATTTTCTACTCCTCATGCATCCCTAGACAGGTTAGGTCACAGTATTCCAGTCACATGTGTCTATGTGACTATGCTCACGTGCTAGTGACCGATACGTATCTTTTGATGTCTGGCCAAAGTGGGCATCTGATCACTCCAGACAGCAGACTCAGAGCGCAACGTGCCCTGCACACATGCCAGTTCCAGCCTCTCATTGATGTGAGGCCATCTTCCCCTGATGACCCCTGATGCTCAGTTCGCAGATGCCAGGCTGAGCTCAGGGAAATGAGGGCAGGACAGGGATAAGCTCTGTTACCACCATTTCATGTGAACCATGGCCTGGAAGACTAGAAGCAATATTAAGAGTGGTTGCTATAATGGGCTGTACACATTTAGACAGAATAGCATATGAAATGTGTGTTTTAATTTTTTAATTAATAAGGCAGGGTATGGAGGTGCACGCCTTTAAACTCAGCACTAAGGAGGCAGAGGCAGGCAGTTCTCTGAGTTCAAGGCCAACCTGGTCTACACTATGAGTTCCAGGACAACCAGAGCTATATAGAGAGACCCTGTCTCAATAAACAAAGCAAACAAAACAACAACAAAAACAAGAAACAAAAACCAAAACTTTTTAGCTAATAGGGCTGGGGGTGTAGCACAATCGGCGGAGTGTTTATCTAGCATGAAGGCCTGAGTTCTGTTCCTAGCATCTCATAAACTGGGCATTTGTAGTACATGCCTGTAACCCTAACATTGGAGAAACAGAATCAAGAGGATCCCAAGTTTAAGGTCATCCTCTACTACACAGCGAGGTCTAGACCAGGATGTGCTGCATAAGACCCTGCCTCACAAAACAGCAATGACAAAAAACAACAGCCAAGATTTTAGTAAAAGGACCAGTTCATTGGAAAGGTACACGTTTGGTCAGAAATGGCATCTTGATTACTGGACTATAAACTTAATGGCTGTAGGATTCTAGCATGTTCCCTAAAATAAATTTTCATTTAACCCTTTTCTGGTTAGGAGGCACATCTTTATTTAAAAAGATGATTGAAATCCAACATGCTACAAGGCAGAAATACACCCCAGGAAAAAAGGCAAAAGATGCATGCTTGAGAGGGTCACAGGAAGGTGGAGTCCGTAGAAATCAGCACACGGTCTGATAAACTGTTACTTCAAGTATGGGTTACTAGGCTGTGAGGTTCGTTACTGGCCTACCAGACCAAGGCTCTCAGAGGTGGGAAACAACATTCTAACTTCCCAGTTCAATAAGACCTACAGCTTTGGTTCCCCATAACACACCAGCTCAAAACTCTCTCTACTTTTCTGTGCGAGCCTGTGAGGCCTTGCATAACCGTGACTTAGGTCATTTGCCCACCTGCCATTGATCTCGGGTATCTTTCAACTATTACATTTCAGCAGCTGCAACTTTCTTCTTCTTCTGGAAATTAGGAGCTCATACTCCCCCGTATGCCTGCTTCCCCCGTGCCTGCATCATCCCCACGCATACCAGGATATAGCAGGGTATGCACCCCTGTGTCAGGAGTTAACCAGGATATCGCAGGGTATGCACCCCTATGTTAGGAGTTAACCAGGATATAGCAGGGTATGCACCCCTATGTTAGGCGTTAACCAGGATATAGCAGGGTATGCACCCCTAAGTTAGGAGTTAACCTTTGTTCCTTTACTTTAAAATTCCTTTTGGTTTTGTCATATTTAGGTTCTTAAGAAAGAGTTTGATGTAGGCTAGCCTCTTTTTTTTCTCCCTTGAGACAGGGTCTCTATTAAGTATTTCTGGCTGTCCTGGAACCCATTATGTAAACCAGACTGGCCCCAAACTCACAGAAATTCACAGGCTTCCACTTCCCGAGTGCTGGGATTAAAGGCATGTGTCACCATACCCAACTAGCCTCAAACTTCTGATCTTCTGCCTCAGCATTGCAGTTACAGGCATGTACCACCACACCTGACTTTCTTTTTCCATTAAATTTTTAAATTATTTAAAAGCAACAAAAAAATTGGAAGAAAAATAGTTTTAAATCACAAAATAAATAGTAAACATGTATTCCATATCTTATCAGTTTTTCAACCCCCAAGCTGAAACATGCTGTTCTAAAAAGTAGTCAATCACCCCAAATGGTGTTAGTAACAGAAATACGGATCAACAGCACAATCCCAGCATAGCAAAATCTACTCCTGTTACCATGGCAACACTCCAGCATTCTTTTCTATCAGGTTTGGCGCATCTTTTGAACCAGCCAGATCTAGTCCTTCCTAAACTGTCAACATAGATTTGTTACTGGCTTATGCTACCAGTCCTGATCCATGACTGCCCGCCCCAGCACCAATTCAAAGGCTAGGGACCTTTATAGGAGTCTTAATTCTTCAACTTGGGAACCCTAAACTTTAAACTCCATGATGGAAATACATCCCTCTACCCACCGAAGATTCTCAGTCCTCCCACAAGGTGCTATTATTATTGGAAAGCAGGTACACAAACAGGGATTGTGTCTCCCAAACTCCCAGTGACAAAATTTGAGCCACCCAGGAATCTCTCATTAATCCAGAGTCATTTGACTAGTAACTACTTATAGGAGTGATGCTCCAGGTCATGGGGATGTAGATCAGTTGGCAAAGTGCTTTCACAGTCTGGTTTGGTTACCACACAAACCTGGCGTAATAAAGCATTCCTTCAGGCCCAGCTCTTGGAGGACTGGAGGCAGGAGAATTGAAATTCAGGGTCATCCTTGGCTATTGTGGTAGCTTGAATGTAATTGGCCCCATAATCTCATAGAAGGTGGCACCATTAGGAGGTATGACTTTGTTGGAGTGGGTACAGCTTTGTTGAAGGAAGTGTGTCATGGCGGGGGTGGGCTTTGAGATTTCCTATGCTCAGGATACTGCCCAGTGTCTCAGTCAGCTTCCTGTTTCCTGCAAGATGTAGGACTTTCAGCTACCTCTTCAGTACCATCTCTGCCTGCAGGCCGCCATGCTCCCTGTCATGATGATAATGGAGTGAACCTCTGAGGCTATAAGAGAGCCACCCCAATTAAATGTTTTCTTTATAAGAGTTGCCATGGTCATGGTATCTTTTCACAACAATAAAAACCCTAAGACAGAAGTTGGTACCAGAGACTGGAGTATGCTGTGATAGGCCTGACCATGCTTTTGTTTGGAGAAATTTGGACTTTGGAAGTTTGGGTTAGAAAAGCAGTAAAATGCTTTAAGTGCTGCTTACTGGACTGTGGCAGACAGTGGTGCTGAATGTGGTTTGATGAACTGTGGGGATCAAGAGGTCTCAGAGGAGAAGAGTGTTGGTATGTTGCCTAGAGACTGATATTGTGATATTTTGGTGAAGAAAGTGGCTGCTTTTTTTGCCCTTTTCTAAAGAGTCTCCCTGAGGTTAAAGTGAAGAGTTTTGGATTAATTCCATTGGCAGAAGAAATCTCAAAACAGCCTAGTGTAGACTATGTTGTGTGGTTATTAGTGGTAACTCCAATGACGATTTATATTGAAAAGGAGTAAATTGAGCAGGGTAAATTTAAAAATGTAAATTTTGAGGAGAAAAAGAGCACCAGGAAGTGGAATGGAGCTAAACCCTGTGTTCAAGGAGATAAACAGATTAAGAAATGGAACAAAGGGAATGGTGACCTCAGGGCACGATCCCACCCAGCTAAGTTTCCGACCTGTGGAAAGAGGTGCAGAGTTTGGAGTTTGCCCAGCTGGTTTTTGGTCTTGCTTTAGTACAGCATTTCTTCATTATGTTTTCTTCCCTGCGTTTTGGAATGGGAATGTATATCCTGTTATATGTTAGAAGTATGAGATCTGTTTTTTGATTTTGATTTTATAGGAGATTACGGTTAGAGATTGTGTGACTCTCAGAAGAGACTTTGGACTTTTAAACGTTGTTGAGACTGTGATAGACTATAGGGACTTTTGAAATTGGGTTAAATGCATTTTGCATTATGATATTGTTATAAGCATATAGGAGTTAGGGAGTAGAATATGGTAGTTTGAATGTAATTGGCCCCCATAATCTCATAGGGAGTGGCACTATATGTGACTTTTTTGGAGTGGATATAGCCTTGTTAGAGTAAGTGTGCCACTGTGGGGGCAGACTTTGAAGTTTTCTATGCTCAGAATACCGCCCAGTGTCTCAGTCAACTTCCGGTTGCCTGCAAGATGCAGGACTCTCAGCTGCCTCTCCAGTACCATGTCTGCCTCCATGCCGCCATGCTCCCCATCATGATGATGGACTGAACCTCTGAAACTGTAATCAAACCACCCCAATGTCTTCATTATGAGTCGCTATGATCATGGTGTCTCTTCACAGCAATAAAAACCCTAACTCAGACAGCTACATAGCACGTTTGAGGCCCACCCAGATATTTGAGACCTTGTCTCAATCCTCTCTCATCAAAAAAATGTTATGCCCTATCTCAGCAATCTCCCCACACTTAAGAGGGAAGGTTATATGGGGTGTGCATGCTGGGGAAGAGCCTTGCAGCTTATCTTAGAACCACACTGGCTGCACCATCCAGTTCTCTATTCATTGCCAAAACTTGCAATATAATTATATGTTTTGTTTCTCCAATATATTGTCAATCTTTGCATACTACCCAGAAAATAGCTCTGCGGGATATTCTAATAGTTTAATTAGTCCTTTAGGTGTTTTGATAGGATGTAGAAGATTTTCTTAATTTAGTAACCTTGTTTACAAATAAGCCTCCACCATGGGGTCACTTTATGCAATGCAGTTGTAAATTGGCAATTTTTCTGACAGCTACTGGTGAATCTTGCTTAAGGCTCTTAATTTCCTCCACTGCTGTTTCAGGTAGTGGGCACAGTGGGACATACATGGAAACCCAATCGATAGTGGAGAGCATTTGATAAATACTTCTTACACCGATATAGGAAGCAAGTAATGAGCCAAGGAATGGGTGAGTAGCAGATGGAGATGATATTGTCTCTAGGCCCCAAAGGACTTGGGAGATAGGATGGGAGAAATTCCTGATCTGTGTAAGGATGATGTAGTAGGTTGTTATCAAACAGATAAGTCCTAAAACCCAGAAATCATACATGCATTTTTTTTCTTTAAAGCTCCCTTTCAGATCTAGTTAAGAATCTCAAAATGAGATCATCCTGTATTTCATGTAAGTTTTGAGTCCGATGGTAGGTGTCCTCAAAAAGTACAGAGGGAGATTTAAGGCATAAAGAAACATTGACAATAACACAAAGTAGAGATGGAGGCAGAAGCTGGAATGATGTGTCTATAAGCCAGGATGTCAAAATTGTTGACAGCCACCACTATTAGGACAATGTGCTGCGAAATTGGAGCCTCCACATTGATTTCAGACTTTTAACATTCAGAGCCGGGAGAGTTTGCTGCCTGGCTTTCTATTGTTTTCCCCGCCAGCATTGTGACAATGGCATGGTGTCCTGTGAAAACAGCGTAGATGGCATCCTGGTGGCAGGACAAGGTAGCCATAGATTGAGAAACCCCCTCCTTAGTCTCCTACCTACTTCTAGGCTCCTGTTGGGGCTCACGACTGTCCAAGACCTGCCATAGTCTAGAGGATCAGATAGCTCACCGATGTGCTGGGAGAAAGACCAGGGTGGAAAGGGGTGGAAGGTGGCTTTGCAGGACAAGCAGGAGCTAATGTGCAGCTCATTTCTGATAAACAAATGGAGCTTATGGAGAGGAACCATAAGTCCTGATTTGTTTGGGGCAATTTGGTTCCCCAGCTAAAGAGTTATACTTTTACTCTAAGTGTCCAGGATTAAATGATAAATCATGTAGTCCCTTTAGTTTTAGGTTACAACCCAATTGTATTATTATTTAAATAGAGGCAGAGCAGAGCTTTCAATAGGGTATGGTGAGTCACATCACCACAATCATCAACATAAACATACAAACAAACCCTCTCTTCTGACTGTCCTATAGTGCTCAACATTGCTTGACAGGAGTTATGTCTTGAAGGTAAAATATTCCCTCTATGCTCGTTTGCTAAGACTTGATAACACTATTTTAGGAATTGTAGACTTTAGAAGGTGGTGTCTAGATGGAGGAAGTTGGTCACTAAAGGCACGGTACTTTTGTCCTTTGAAGTGCATCTTGTCCTGGGCTCCTCCTTTCTGTTCTCTACTTTCTGGGTGCTAGAGGGAACAGCTGTACTCTGCTTGCTGTCTTTACGGTCTGCTTCACAATGGCTCAGATATAAGGGCGCCAGATGCTCATGGATTAAAACCATGAGCCACAAATAAAAATAAATCTCCCTCCCTTTAAGCTGTTTCTCCTTAAGTATTTGTCACAGAGGTGAAAAATATGACTAACATATAAAATTGGTACCAGAAGTGGGGTCTTTTCTGTGACTGCCTTATCATGTGGAAAGAAGCTTTGGAATTGTTTAAAAAAAGGATTTGGAAATTTTAAAGATAAAGGCTAGATAATCTTTGGAACGCATTTAGCTCGACTTAATGGGTAATTCTAGTGGGAGCTCAGAAGCCAAGAATACAGATAGGACTATGAAGCACTCATGGATTACATGTGGGAATGAGGACTCTACTGCAGATTGGACTAGAGGCCATTCATACTACACCATGGCAAGAAACTTAGATTTTTTTTGTATATCATTTATTTGCCTTTTAATATGTCTCTCATCTAGATTAGGCTGCCCTTGACAATGTAGTCAAGGCTAGGATTAAAAGTGTGTGCCATCATACCCGGATTCTCTTCTTTTAAGAGAAAGCTGGTGGACAGATATCATTTAAACTTTCCTAAGGAGACTGTTTTAGTGACCATCCTGTGCATGCTCCAGAGACTGAGGCAGGAAAATCACAAGTTAAGACAAGCCCTGTAGGGTAAGTGCAAGGCCAATCTAGACAACTTAGTGAGACTCTACCAACAACAACAAGATTAAAAGTAATGGGGATGAGGGTAGGCTGGGAGAGATGACTTAGTGACTAATGCCTTGTTCTGATCTTACAGAAGATCCAAGTTTGTCTCTCAGCATCACTGTCAGCCATGGGCTTCTGCACTTGTGTGTACATAACCCCATACAGATATATACACATACACATTCTTAAAATAAATAAAACTTCAGAAAAGTAATGGAAAGAGCTGGGCATGTACCTCCATGGTGGAGTGTTTGCGAACCTGACCTGCATAGAGTCCTGGGTTGGTTTTTCCCATCCCCACAACAGAAGGAGCGCCGAAGATTATTGTTCCTGTGACACATCTACTTACAGTCTCTTCTTTCTTAGATTGCCTTTCTTATTGTTAATATTTGAACACGTACACACACACATGCACACACACACGCACACACACACACATTCTGAAAATCTCTTTTTTGCCTGCTCTGTATGGTGAAAAGGTTTCTTCACAGTGCCCCTCTTACCTTTTTACTGTGAGACAGGATCACATTATATAGCATAGGTGTCCCACTCCCCATGTAAGCCAGGTTGTCCTCAACTTGCAAGCTTTCTGCTCTGTGTCCTAAGTATTATAATTGCAAACATGCGCTACCACAGCCAGCTCTGACCACAGGAGGTTTAAATAAAGTTTAAAATCTTTTTCGTGGTTATTATAGTTATTGTACAGTTACATATATTTATCAAACTCATACAATTTATCTTTAAAATATATTTATTCTTTGCCTGCATACATGTATGTAATGTGTTTTGATCATAGTTATACACCCTAATAGCCTTCTCTTATGCACCTCCTACTGCCTTTGGGACCCATCTTCTTCTCAATACATCTCCTACATTCTGTATGTTTGCCTGGAGTAGGGGATAAAAAATAAGAAATATGGTAGGAGTTCATGAAAATTTGGTTCATGTAAACTTTAAAAAAATGAGATATGAAAGTATTTATTCTGACTTTATTTGTATTTGAAACAATGCTAACCCACACACATTAAATTATACATACATGGGATTCTTATAATTCCATCCAAATGGAGTAGTGAATTTACTATATATGTTATGCTGTTTCCACACAGTACCACTTTAGTTGGTCAACAGGGGCATCCACAACTGGTTTTTCCATTTGTGTGAAGTCTTTATTCCTTGGCTAACGCTTAAAGAAGCATTTTCATGGTAGCATCCTTACTGAACTCTGCCCCTCCTTTCAGAGGTTCCCTGCTCTTACCTTCCCACTGTGGGTAGTTCTTGTGGTCCACTCATCTCAGTCCTCTTAGTCTACTTGACCAGCATAATCTATGCTATGTCACTTTTCCAGGTTATCCATTCCCCTCCTCAACAGTATAGAGTCAATAACAGGCATAATAGTTGGGACTAACTACCATCCTCCGGGGCCATTACCTTCGCTGAGGAAGAAGGGATACATTACAAGTACCCGAGGGCCCACAGGAGGAAGATGGGGTGGTGTGTATATTCTAGGCCCTGTCAGGGGGAGAAGAGACTGGTCATCCTTGTCCTGCTGCTCTGCATCCTGCTGCAGCCTGTAGAAAGTTTCTGAAGAACTCTTGTGATCCAGGGCTTCCTTGGAACCCATCAGCCTCAAGCTGGGACTGTAACAATGGTACCAAGATGAAGACAAACCGTAGACTCCCAACAGGCATAAGGCATTGATTATTACATGCCAGCAGAAGAAGGTGGTGGCAAACATGATGTCTTCATCCTTTCATGGGTAGCCAGAGACCGGTCTAAACAGAATGAATGTGTGCATCAGCCACGAGCCCATCATCAGGAAGAGAAAGTTCTTGATCAGCTGGAGGCGAAAGGACCCAGGAGCCCACAGCTCTGCCGTCAACACCAGCATCAACAGGAACACCACCAGGATGAGGAGAGAGTGAACGTATAGCTCCACCTTTGATGAGATCTGAACATGGGACACCAGCAGAAGCAGCAGCATGGAACCTCTTTCTAGGGCCACACACCTCTGCCGCAGCACATTCTTGCTCATGACGTCTACACAACCATCAAGGGTGAGGAGGATGAACATGGTGAGGTGCTGCCACTCTTGAGGGTACATAAACCTTGGAGGTGTCTCTTTGTTGATCAGCACCATCCCATCATCAAGACAGAAGACCACATAAAATGTTAAGAGAGAGCCGGTCACTATCTTCAGCCAGCCCCCAAAGGCTATTTTCCACACCTTGGAACTTCTCTTTTGATTCTTGGGAAGGGATGAAAGATACACGGGAGAGTCATTAGCCATCATGGCCTTGGAGACAACTGTTGCCTGATACAGTCCGTGCAAGAAAACGTATAACCCTGGGTAGATATGGCCGCCGAACTTTCCATTCCCCATGGAATGAGAGATCTATTTGTATAAAAAGTAAAGAACAGAACTGGAGACTTCTCGGCCTTCCTCTTCCTCATGGGCCCATCAAGTTTTGGTTGTATGCACAGAGATAATGTCTCCCTA
Organism: Ondatra zibethicus; assembly: GCA_004026605.1. NCBI lineage: Eukaryota > Metazoa > Chordata > Mammalia > Rodentia > Cricetidae > Ondatra > Ondatra zibethicus. Next base: position 40,360 of record PVIU01004662.1, read on the forward strand.
TTTTTATCTCTCCTTCTGCCCACTTCTCTCTCCCACAGAATGGAAAATTCTGGACAGGAGCCCTACACCTTAGGTGAGGGGCATCTCATCGTCTCATTCCCTCCTAGCGCAAAGTGAATTGACTGACTGCTGCCAAAGGAGGGGGCGTGAATGTTTCGGAAAGTGCACCTGCAGGATTGTGTGCTCTCGCTAGCTCTGCTTTGGGGCCCTGCTGGAGCCTCTGCTCAACCCTGTCCCCTCTCTTGTGGCTTGATTTCTCCTGAGCCTGTCTAGTTCCTGGAGCGAGGTGGTGCCTGAGCATATGGAGTATCTAGGAAAGAACTGGCTAACTCATAACTCTGTGTGCATCTCTAAACACTCCTGTTCATTTATTGGCTCATATACTGAGGGCAAATATTTGTGGGTTTGTTGATTGGCGTAGGCCTTGCTATGTACCCAGACTAGCCTCTAACTCATGAATTTCCTGCCTTAGTCTCTCCAGTACTGGGATTGTAGGTGCGCACTACCACAGCCAGGAAATATCTGGGTTTGTACTCACACATGTAAAGCTCCTACTGAGCTCCTCTTTTGCAACAGGAAGCTTAAGGGCCACCAAGAAAGCCACTCACCTGCCCTTCAGCGGTTCTTAGTTGGATAATAGATGAACTCACAAGGCCAGCTTTTGAGATCAGTTTTGGAGCACTATGGCGAATATTTTAGTAAAATCAGATACCAATATCTTGAGACATGTAAATGATCAGCTGTTTATATTTTGATGAGTGTTATCACCTCAACTTCATTCTCTCTTTAACTATAATTATGTGTCTGATAACATAATCGCAGGAAGAGCCCTGCACACCAGATGTCAGCTAGCTGCATGCATGGGATTTCAACCAAGCTGAGTCTTCATACTTTTTGTTTTGTTTTGTTCTTGAGATAGCCCCTGACTACTGATGCCACTCACTGCCTCCCCTCCTAAGTGCTAAGGTGACAAGCACATACCACCATGCGTGCACATATGGTGTGTTTGTGTGAATTAAGGCATATAATCTGTTGTTTTGATGTACAGAGACCTTATGGCATGTTTACCAGCATCAAAATAATTAACCCGTCCATCATCTCACATAGTAACATTTGTTTGTGGCCAGACCACTTAAGTTACACTCAGCCAGTTTCAAATGCATGACATGGTATGAGCTAGAATCAGTATGCTGTATATTAGAACTCTAGAACTTATCCGCCCCACAATACTGAAGTTTAATATCTCCCTGTTTCTGAATCCTCCCCACTGTCCCTGGGAACTGTCATTTTTTTCTCTGCTTCTATACATTCAACTTTTTAAAAGATTCCACATGTAATGAGATAATGCAGCATTTGCCTTTGTCTTAACTATTTGATTTAACCTAGGGCATTCTGTGTTCATCTGTGTTGTTAAATATGACAGACTCCTTTTTTTAGGATTGGATAAGATAGCATTCTACACCACATTTCTGTAAACTAAGCATTAGTGTGCATAAAGCTTGACTCTACCCTCTCAGATTCAGGTATCCACTAGGAGTGTCGGAGCAGACCCCATCTCTAAAGGTGAAGCGATTATATCAGGGAAATCCAGGCCATCCTTTTCACCAGTGAAAGGAGATATGAGTGTGCAAATGCCATTGGAGAGTTTCACATTGCTCTACAGAGGAACTCGCTTCTCTTATTCCAGCATCTCTTTGAATTTCTTTTCTTTCTTTTTCCACTCAAGTGTGGTTTAGACTGGCGAGCAAGTTACAGGATTTCTTTTCTTTCTTAAAGAAATTATTTTTATGCTCTTAAATTATGTGTGGGTGCGTGTCCTTTATGTGAGTGTATACAGAGTGTAGGTGCCCACAGAACCCAGAGGCATTGGGTCCCCTGAGCTGGAGTTACAGATGGTTGTGGGCCCCTGACATAGGTGCCTATAGAACCCACAGGCATTGGATCTATGGCTGGAGTTACAGATGGTTGTGAGCCCCTGACATAGGTGCTCTGCTGGGAACCACACTTGGGTCCTCTAGAAAAGCTGCAAGTGCTTTTAACCACTGAGCCATCTCTCTAGCCCCTTACTTAAAAAGTGTGTTGGGGGCGGTTCAGACACACTGTGGTGTACATGGGGACTCGGAGGGTAACTTGCAGTCTCCTCCCACCACATTGGTCCCAGAGACTGAACTCAGAGTTGGCAGCAACCATCTTTATCTAGTGGGCCATCTTGCAGACCCCCAGGATTTCTTTTCTACCTTTGTATATTGACCACATCCCCTCCCCTTTGCAATGAGAAGTATTCTCACAGCTGAGCTCCTGCCAACAGAGTGTGAGTGTCTGCTGTCACCGTATAATCCTCCCTCACATTCTGTGGCACTTTCCTCTTTTAGCTTTAGACAAAGTACCTTGTCTTACTTAAGAGTTAAATGTTGAGCTCAGCGTGCTGGTGCACATGTTTACTCCCAGCATTTGGGAGGCAGAAGCAGTGAATCCAAGGCCAGTCTGGTCGTCGTAGTAAGTTCAAGCCAAACCAGAACTACATAGTGAGACCCTGCCTCAAATTAATAACAATAATATAATGAGTTCTATGTTTCTGAGGATGGGAACAGAAGCACTCATATTTGGGGTTATATATGATGTGATGGTTAATCTTGATTGTCAACTACATTGATCTGAGAGATGCTTAGGAAATCAGTGAAGTATATCTGTAGTTTGTTTGCGGTAACATTTCTAATATTTAGCAGTTAGCGAGTGTGTGCACGTGTGTCTGTGTGCGGACACATGAGTGTCATGGCATGGATGTGGAGGTCATAGGACAGCTTGAAGGAGTCAGTTCCCTCTTTTTATCATGGGGGTCCTAGGGATTAAACTCAGGTATTCGGCTTAGGCACCACGACCTTTACCTGCTGAGCCATCTCACTGTCCATGTGATGGCATTTCCAGTAACAATTAGGTCATGAGAACTCTGACCTAGTCGATGATCTAGTTCACAGCTAGATTTTAAAATATGAATAGAATTGTTGGGCAGAGTGGGACCACATTGAAGGAAGTGGGTCCCTGGGGCCAATCTTCCAGTGGCTGTCTTGTCTCTAGTCCCCTCCTCTTATTCCCCTTTCCACCTGAGGTTTGAGGTGGAACAACTTTTTCTACCACCCCTTCCCACTGACACATACTCTGCCTCTGTCAAGTCAAACTGAAGCAGAAACCTCTGAAAACATGATCTACAATAAAATAAAATAAAATGTTTTCTCCTTTAAATTGTTTACCTCGGGTGTTTCCCATAATAATAAGGAGTCTTATGAACACATGTGAATGAGAGTTTTTGTTGGGATTACTAAGGGAATTACCACTTTGTTAGAGCCATTAGCTCACCAAAGCTAGTGTAAAACTGATACAGTTTTCTAGAAAAATCTGGACAGGCACACAAGCAAAATGGGATTAAAAGTAACCATCTGTAATATTATAGCTGATGATAACCAGTGTTAGTCTTTTGTTGTAGGAATCTAATTTTAGGGTGGCAGGGCTGTGGAATAAAAAAATAAAATAAAATAAATGACTGGAAATTAAGATCAAGATTTCAATCCCAATTTCTCCTAGATTGCTTCTTTTTTTTTTTTTTAAATCTTTTTAAAGATTCTGTTTCTTTACCATAGACAGTTAAGAGGTTTGACGACTGTGTTCTATAAATAAGAAAAAGTGTAATTTTTGTTTTGTTTTGTAGCAGGATCTAACTGTCCTGGATAGTCTAGAATTCACTGGGTAGACCAACCTGACACCACCTTCCTGCTCGCAGAGATCCACCTGCCTTTGACCTCCGAGTGCCAGAATTAAAGGTGTACACCACCATGCCCAGCTATATAAGGAAGTATTCTTAAGTGTCCTTATATGCATGCATATATATATATATATATATATATATATATATATGGAGAGAGAGAGAGTAAAATGGATTGTTTACCACCCCCACAAGTTTTCTCTTCTTAGCCAATAAACAAGATATTAAGAAAACCTTATGATCATAATAGCCGAAAAGCTCCAAAGGATGTGCCAAGACAGAAGAGGTACAAAGAGAAGCTGTGAAGATGATGACAGAGGGGACCAGAGAGGAGCGTTCCCTGGCAGTCACCTTTGCTCTGGGAAATCCTGAATACTCTGGGTAAACTTGGCCCTCTGTCACCAAGTCTGCGGTCCCACTGAACAGACATGCTTCTGTGTGTCCTACCTCTACCTGAGGAATGGCAGTGTTTTCCATTAGCAGTGGCCTTGGGGATGTGGGGTCTAGGGACAATGAATGTGGGGGCACAAGCAAATGTCATCCATCTCTTGACCACCACTTTTATCTCTTAACTTCCTGGCATGGAGACGGGGGTGTCAGCAGTCAGCGGAGGAGAACAGAACATTGGCCAGGACACCTGAAGTTCAAGGCTGATGGCGGCACGGAGGTAGAGCGAGTGAGCCACATAATGTTCCGTTTGTGAAATTTAGCCTGCACACTGGCTTAACATCAAGGCTGGGCGCTGTTCATTAAAACATGAGCATTCTGATCTTAGGACTTTGAAGATAGGAATCACTCATCCCAAACCAGACACGACCCACAAAAGCTGAGGAGGAAGCCAAACATGGTGAATGATTAGCAGAACGGCCAGACAGCTCCAAAATCTGAGGATGTAGAGTACATGGAAAGTTATCTTGAGAGGGAAGATAGCCTGACCACAGAAACCCATGGAAGTCCTTCACTCCTCTCAGGCCTGCCTCGCTCATCTGGGGGTCCCCCATATTTCTGAGTCCCCATTTGTCTGACTCCATTAGGTGATAAAAATAGGAAAAAGTTCCTCAGAATTCATTTCAAATGAGTTTGTTAACTGGGGTGAAACATTCCTCACAGAGCTTAAAAATATAGTGTACACACACACACACACACACACACACACTTCACAAATGTCCATTAACAATGAATCTTTAGAATTAGAGAATAGTGAGCCCAGTGTGGGGACTTGTGTGTTTATCCCATCCCAGCGCTTGAGAGGCTGAGGCAGCAAGAATGTCCCAAGTCTGAGGACAAGTTGAGCTATGTAATGAGGTTAAGACTAACATTGGGGCCGGGGGACACAAAACAAACAGGAAAAGGAGGGCAATCAGAAAATGTCCTGAGTGCTGTCTAGTATGTATTTGAAGAGAATTTCACTGGCCAGAGTTATCATGGGAGAGACAAAGGTAGACTAGCTGCCTGGTGTGCGCATGAAAGTGGCGATTACAGGGGGCCCTGAAGTGTAAGGAAGTTTCAGAATCGTCTTTTAGACTGTCTGCGGCAACTTGGGTTGCCACCATTATCATCTCCATCAGTGTTTGTAACCCATTTTGTTTCTTCTTCCAATGGGAAGAAGATAGGTTGTGTGGCCAAGGCTTAGTTAGGGACCCACAGGAGGCATTTGGGTGAGGATTCTAAGTCTAGATTTTTCTTACACAAAAGCATGAGGGCTGTCTTGTTTACTACTCTAGGACCCTCTCCTCCCTATCTGTCTGCTTCTGTACTTCGAGTCGGTGCTTATGGACAGTAGTGGGGACCTTCACTCTGTGCTTCTGCTTGGGTTTGCCAATGAGAGGAACGGCAGAACTCCGGTGAGCAGTCTTTCCCTGGAGCCCCTCATGGTAGGTTGGTAGTATCATTACAGAAGGCCATAGCTCCAACAGCAGAGCTGACTCCTACAGCTCAAGCTGCCCGTTTCCCTGGACATCAGGTAGATGTAGTTAATAGCTCTTCACCATTGCTAACCCTTGAGTGCTTTTAGCATCCAGGCCAGCGTGCCTTAAATGGTTCTTTAGTTAATGTATTTAATGCTTTTACCCCACTGGAGCATGGGATTCTGGGTCAGTGGATGGATACAGTAGTAGATATCAAGAATAGCTTCAGGAGTGACCCTCAGGATGGAATTCTGGACAAGATCCTTGTCTTAGGGTTATGGTTATCGTGATGAAACACCATGACCAGGCAACTTGGAGAGGAGAGGGGTTATGTGGATTGAACTGCCACATTATAGTTCATCACTGAATGAAGTCAGGATAAGAACTCAAACGGGAGAAACCTGGAGGCAGGAGCCGATGCAGAGGCCCTGGAGAAATATTGCTTACTGCCTTTCGCCTCATGGCTTGTTCAGCCTGCTTTCTTAAAGAATCCAGGACCGCCAGCTCAGGGATGGTCCCACCCGCAATAGGCTGGGCCTTACCCCCATCAATCACTAATTAAGAAAATGTCCTACTTAGTTGCCTACAGCCAATCTTATGTAGACATTTTTCTCAGTTGAGGCTCCCTCATCTCTGATGACCCTAGCCACTACAGTCCCTCATGTATTTAAGAAATACAGGTGTAATCAATCTTCGCAGGGAGAAACAAGACATTTCAGTTTTAGCACATAGTGACATCACAGTTCCCCCAAATGCATTGCTTGAGTTTCAAATGGGAGAACTGAGGGTTGAGAGGAAATGGCTCTAGCAGTCTGATGCCGCATTAGCAATAGGGATTGTAACCATCTGGGGTTAGCTGCTGGTGCTCAGCAGGTGTGTTGTCCAGTACACACTGACTGTGACTATTTACATTAAAATTAATTAAAATAAAAAAGTGTAGGAGGAAGGAGGACGAATTAGAACAAAGTGTAATGATGCTGATGTATAAAAATATCATGACGAAATCCATTGCTTTGTGTGTTAACCTAGAATATTTATCTGGAGCTAGGGAGATGGCTCAGCGGGTGGAAGCACTAGCTGTGCAAACTCAGTGACCTGAGTTCCATCCACAGAAGCCTCAGAGAAAGGCAAGAGGCGGCTCTTGACAGTTGCCCTCTAGCTTCCATATACAAGCAAGTACAAAATTCTAAATTAACTTAAATGTGAAATAAAGATAAAATTTAGTGACCGGTGTTCAAGGGAGCGCCATGCTGTGTGAGCACAGCACAGGCACAGAGCATCTTTCATTGCAGAGACTCACGCTGGAAAAGGCCTAGAGCACGGAGACAAGGTGAGAGCCTCCAACGTACAACTCAGAAGATAAGCACAGGATCAAAATGAATGTAGGTCCCTCTCAAAGGAATTGCTCACTTCTTGGGGTAGGAGGGCAGATATGGTAAAGTATGGTGTCATGTTAGATGGGATCTATGCACCAGATTCAGTTAGTGCTTGGCTCTGCCACTCTGATGTTAGGTCGAGGGTGCTGGTCTGGTGGAAGAGGAAAGAAATCCTAAAACATGTGAAAGGGGAGAGCAGGTGAGGTTAGAACTTTGTTTGGTTTGGTTTTTTTTTTTTCTGAGACAGGGTTTCTCTGTAGCTTTGAAGCCTTCCTGGAACTATCTCTTGTAGACCAGGCTGGCCTAGAACTCACAGAGATCCACCTGCCTCTGCCTCCCGAGTGCTGGGATGAAAGGCGTGCGCCGCCACCACCCGGCTGGAGTTAGGACTTTGACTTTCCCTATTCCCCCATGTCCTCTCTTTCTATTTGAGAACACTCTCCCCCCAGAGAAAGAAAGCCTTCTTCCAGTTAAACCCCTCCCGGCAGCTGTAGATGGGAGTGTGACACCCAGAGTTTGTAACCCAGAGGCAGGAGCCTCTGATGATCTCCAGGTCTGTAGCAATAGGTTCCAGCAAGGCCCAGGAGAGGATGTTCAAGGCCTGGTCTGCAGTAGGTTAGGAACTCAATACACCAAAGTAATGGTTAGACCTCATTGGTCAGTGTTGGCCACTGTGGACAGCATGGATGCAAATACTTTCTACAATGTTTGACCGTGTACAGTGAAAAACTAAGGAGTTGGTGAGACCACAGTTATCAACATGAGGCTATTTTCCTGACACTCTGGATTTCAGATGTTTAGACATCTAAGAGTGATGTAAGTCATCTGTTGAGTGGACCAGTTAAAAACTAGGTATCGCTGGTCAGTGGTGGCGCACACCTCTAATCCCAGCACTCGGAAGGCAGAGGCAGACGGATCTCTGTGAGTTCAAGGCCAGCCTGGTCTACAAATTGCGTTCCAGGACAACCAGGGCAGTTACAAAGAGAAATCTTGTCTCAGAAAACAAACAAAAGGAGGAGGAAGAAGAAGAGGAAGAGGAGGAAGCAGAAAGAAGATCAACTAGCTGTCTACATTTAGTGACACTGGCATATCAGAACTGCCTTGCTCACTCTTGTCAGATTAAATTTTCTGCAGTGATGGGAATTTTTCTAGTATTTATACTGTTCCAAATCTTGTAGCCATCGTGGGCATTGAACAAGTAAAAAAAAAAAACAGTCATCACAACTAAGGGATTGAGTTTTACATTTTATTTCATGTTAATAAATTTGCTTAGCACCTGTGTCTAGAAGCTGCTATGCTGGAGAGCGACACTCTGGTTTAAGGACTGGGAAGGTTCAGGAGAATGGATCTATCTATATGAAACAAGCTGCTTAGCCTTCCCTCGTCCCAGTCATAGGGACTGTGGTACTTTCCCTCTGACCCCTCTCTGCCAGGTTGATTCTTGTTATTTTTGTTTTAATTTCTTATAAAGAGCTTGTGAACAAAAAAAATTACACAGCAAAATTAATCAGACCCTAGGTATGTACACCTCAATGAACTACTATACAGTTAGATTAGCCATTTCGTGGGCATGAAGGTTTTGATATATGGAGTTATTATCTTTCTTTTGGGAAGGGTAGTTTTTCCATTTCTGTTTGTATTTTCTCTTTAACCCCAAAACTATCTAGAAGAACATCTTTTCTTAAATTACAGTTTTTTAGTGTGTGTGTGTGTGTAGGGGGTGTGCACATGCACACATGCATGCACATGCTACAGATCACATGTGGAGGTCAAAGGACATCTTGAGGGACTTGGTTCTTCTTTAACCATGAGGGGGCGCAGGGATCAAACTTAGATGGTCAGACTTGATAGCAAGTACCTTTACCCACTGAGGCATCTCACTGGTCCTAGAAAGATATCTTTTAATTTCAAAATAAATTGCAATTCTTTTTATATTGATGTCGTTGCTTCATTTTTTGAAATATACATATTGCTTTTCATTATATCTGTTCCTTGAGTAATATTCAAATCATCTATATTCATACTGATTTTAATCTGATATATTTAAGTCTAAGTGGGTATGTTCTGCTCTTTGACTATGGCTCTGGGTTATTCCTTTCTCTTTCTATTTTTTTTTAATTTAATTTTATTTGCTTTGGTGTTTTGCCTGTGTGAGAGTTTCAGATCTTGGAGTTACAGACAGGTGTGAGCTGCCATGTGGGTGCTGGGAATTGAACCTGGGTACTCTGGAAAAGCAGTCAGTGCTCTAACCACAGAGCCATCGCCCAGGCCCCATCTCTTTCTATTTTTATCATTTTTATTTTATGCATATATATGCATTTGTATTTAAATATCACATCACATTGTCAATTTATTAAGGTTAATAATTATTATACTTTCTTGGTGAGTGAACGTAATAGAAAAAGACAATGTCTTTGTCCCTCTTCGTTGTTAATGTCCTGACCTTGCATTTTCTTTGGTCTTATAGTAATATTACAGCAACGTCTTTATTTTTCTTTCTTTCTTTTTTTTTGTTTTTTTGAGACAGGGTTTCTCTGTAGTTTTGGAGCCTGTCCTGGAACTAGCTCTTGTAGTCCAGGCTGGCCTCGAACTAACTCACAAAGATCCGCCTGTCTTACCTCCCAAGTGCTAGGATTAAAGGTGTGTGCCACCACTGCCCGGCTAATCTTTATTTTTCATTTAGCCCTACATTTTGGTGTGTTCCATTGTTGTAAGCATGTGCCTCACATGTAGTTTGACCTAGAATTTTACCTTGTTCTAAAAAATTGTGTTACTTTAGCAAAATTTACGGTATTTAAATTTATTATGCTTATTGATGCATTTGGATTTACTGTTGAATTTTAAGCCCTAATTTTCCTTTAAAAACTGGTTGGAAACCAGATAGAGCATGGTAGTTCATGCCTTTAATCCCAGCAATGGGAGGTAGGGACAGACCAACTTCTGTGAGTTTTTAAGGCCAGCCTGATCTGATCTACATAGCAGTTCCAGGACAGCCAGAGTTACACACACACACACACACACACACACACACACACACACACACACACACACACACACACACACACACACACACGTACAGACTAGTTACATGTATTGCATTTTTATGTCCCTCACTTCTCATCTGTGTAAAACTGTGTCAGTCGAGATTATATGATGTGTCACATAGACAGAGCTAGCCTTCGCTTCTCAAAACACTAGTAATTTGTGTGACGGTCTCTGTTATTTTGCTCCTCAAATAAATGCAGTTTTAGAGACTTGAGAACTGGTTCAGCAGACACAAGAGTTGATATGCAAATGTGAGTTCAAAATCCAGCACCCCTGTGAAAAAGCCAGGGCACTTTGGAGTTAGGGGAAGGGAGACAAGATCTCTGCTTGCTAGATACCAGCCTAGCTCCAGATTCAGTGAGAGACCCTGCCTCTGGGAAATAAGCTGGAGAGTGAGAGAGCAGGACACCTGACATTCTTTCACACAGCTAACAATTTTTAAAAGATTTTAAACAATGAAATTAAATAAAAGGTTATGTCACCTCCGAGCAACAGCATAAATACTGCCATTACTAGTTAGTGTCTTTCCTGTCACTAAGAAAGACTGAAATGCTTTTAGACACCCTAAGAAGCAGTGGAATGAGGTAGTGAGTCATGTATACTCTAAGAGTCTGCCCAGATGCTGGAATCCCACTTCTGTCATGGAAACTCTGTCAAAAAACAAAAGAAAAACCGCTCATCAAAACCCTTGGCACATAACAAGAACTCCAGAAACGGTGGCCGATATCACCACTAAGCATAAACATATTAGCCCAAGCCCAGGATGCTGGACATGGCCATTTCACAGAAGTTCCCCAAGAAGGACAGCTATGGTGCTCCTTGAAAACCAATAGTACCTCTGTGAAGACACAAGTATGTCCCTCAGTGTCCTTAGCATCCCTGAAGATGCAGTCTTTGAACAGAGGGCCTGGGCTTAGCCAGGTGCTTGCTAAAGTGACTAGCCTTCTGCTTGCAACTTTTGCCCCATTTTTACCTGTTTTGTCTGCAGTGGCCGAATTAGGAAGCCCTGGCCTTAATGAAATATTCAGCCCTGGATCTTTTCATGTCCCAAATTAACTTTAATGAGCAAACAAAGAAAGATCAAGAGGACCGCGGCTGGAACTTGGGGGACCTTTGAAGCAGAAGCCAGGATGGGGTAGTTGCCCTTTGGCAACTGACCAGCGTTTGCTTTTGATGACAGTGAACCCTCAGATCTCGTCCATCTAAGCTGAAAACAAGGGGCTGTAGTACCAGAATACTGGATTCCACCTTTTGCAATGCCTCTCCATGCCACATTCAACAAACAAGAGCCAGACATCTGCTTCAAGCAAGAGACTTCATCTAATGCCCCTACTACATGATGCAGACAGTGCCTGATGAAGACACTGTCTCAGTTCTCAAGAACCCATGCTCAGGAAAGACAGTAGGATGTACACATATGGCATATAGTTCCCCAAAAAGAGGGGGCTGTGGTGTGCCGTAAACAAGATTTGAGCTTCCATTCGGTAGAGGAATGCACAGTTGCACCCACTTAGGGGGACTAGAGAAGTTCTATGCAGGAGGTCAGGTGGGAACTACCTCTGAAGAATGCAGAATCTGAGCCAGTGTGCCAGGTGAAGTATGTGATATGAGCAATGCCTCAGGAGTCCAGAGGATGCTCTGTGCACAAGGAGTGGTCCAGTGGTACCATCCATGATTCTTCTAGCTTTGCTTCTTGGTGTTGGGTGTGTGTGTGTGTTTGGAATCAGGGTCTTGAGCCTTGGATCAGGTTGGCTACAAGCTCATCATTTTTCTACTTTCAAATGCTGAGATTATAAGTGTGCACCACCATACCTTGATTTATGTGTGGTTTTAAAATACTTTTGGTATAGATATGAATATGTATGGTATATGTATGTGTGTGATATGTGTGCATATGTTTGCATGTACAGAGGTCAGAGAAGAATAGTCTCTCTCCGAACCCACCATTCTCTTTAATTCCTTTGAGATAGGGTCTCTCACTGAACCTCAAGAGAGCCCCTTGAGGGTCTCTCACTGATCCTCAAGTTGGGTGACAGCTAGCAAGGCCCAAAATCCTTCTGTTTCCTCTACCACCACCGCTATAGCCTTGGGGTTGCAGGCACTCGGACAGCCATGCTGAGTTTTTTAATGGGGTCCGGGGTTTGAACTCAGCCTCATTCAGACAGCAAGTGCTCTTATGCACTGTGCAATTTCCCCAGACCCTTACTGATGTTTTTATAGGAAAATTTGCTCAGGCATGCTTATCTTTGGTTTCCTCATAAGTAAGGTGGGGCCAGGCCAGTCCTTATTGTAAAGATCAAATGATCAATAGTGTAATAGGCAAGGTGGAAGGGTGTTGGTAACAAAAAGTAAGCAATCAGAGGCCTTCTTTTGGCCTCTGCGGGCACCAGGCATGCAGGTGGTACACAGACACACATGCAGACAGACACTCATGCACACAAGATTAAAAAATAATTAAATCTAAAAAAAAATAATATTTACTCTTTTTTAAGTGAGCCAGGGAGTAAAGAGGGAGACCAGTTAGGGATGGTTGGCAATTATCTAGAAGGGAACTGGGGGTGGCAAGAACCAAGATGAGGGAAACGACGAAAAGAAGTGCTCAAATTCTGTGTAGTTTTGAGGGCAGCGTCCAGAGGACATGGAGACGAATTGGGTGTTTGGTATGGGAGACAGAGCACATAAGGGAAATTGGCAAAGCCTTTAGGGCAAGAAATTGGAGAGATGAACCTGCATTTGGTTGAAATGGACAAAGATAGAATGATAAGATTTGGGGGGTTATCAAATGGACCAGTTCAGCTGAGATAAGACTGACATTCAGGTTTTGATGGCAATCTGCTACAAATGCCTGGAATGTGGGAACAGACATACTAAGCTAGACTTTGGGGGAGTTAACTCTACTTCTGATGAGTCCTTTTTGTTCATTTGTTTATTGGGTTTTGACTTTTGAGCAAGGTCTTGTCATATAGGCTACACTGGCCTCTACTTTGCATTAATCGTCCAGTTTGTGTCTCCTGGGTACTGGGATTGCAGGTGTGAGCCACCACAGCTGGCTCAAGTGGGCAGTTGTCAGGAACTGTAAAAGAATAAGGCAACAATCTGCAAACTGAAAATTAGCCCTGCGGTCTTGGGTGTGTTTATAGGCAGCAAGAGGCTCCTGGTTTACAAACTACGAGCTTTATTTATGTCAATAGGAGAAACCAGAGCACCTGTGCTTTCTGGCCCCTCTTCCCAGCCTCAGTTCGCAGGGGCAGTGGGAAGAACATCAGAAGACACTCAGTCACACAAGAAGCCACACAGAGGAAGGAACTCCAAGCTCAGCAAGACTGGAGCCTTTGCAAGAGCAAGCAGCATGCTTCCTCTGGCTCTGAGGTCACTATCTCCAAACCCAAAGCTGTTTGCCTTTCAAACGTCCTCGAAAAAAGTCCAAGCTGAAGCCAATCAGTATGGATTAGAACAATTTAAAAAGTGTTTTCAGACAAGCATGGTGATACACGCCTTGATGTAGCATTTCCCTCTGTATACTATAACTACAGAAACTGCCTTGGCCTGTTGGTAGGGCAGAACTTAGGTTGGCCGGGAAAACTAAACGGAATGCTGGGAGAAAGGAGGCAGAGTCAGAGAGAAGCCTTGGAGCCCTGCTGGAGACAGACGCCGGAACTTTAGCCAGTGACCCACTGCCACATGGTGATACACAGATTAATAGAAATGGGTTAAATTAATATGTGAGAGTTAGCCAATAAGAAGCTAGAGCTAATGGGCCAAGCAGTGATTTAAATAATATGGTTTCTGTGTGATTATTTCGGTTTCTGGGCAGCTGGGAAACAAACAAGTGGCCTCCTTTTACTTTTGAACACAGCACTTGGGCAACAGAGGCAGGCAGATCTTTATGAGTTCAAGGCCAACCTGGTCTACATATGACTTCTAAGCCAGCGAGGGCTACATAGTGAGATGTTGTCCCAAAAAATAAAAGGTTTTAACTGAGTGTAGTGGTACATGCCTTTAATCCAAGCACTCAGGAAGTCGGGACAGGCAGATCTCGAGGTCAGAGATGTCTTTGAGGTCAGCCTGTTCTACAGACAAAGTTCCAGGACAGCCAGGGCTACACAGAGAAAGCCTGTCTTGAAAGTAAATAAACAAACGAACAGAATGACAGTAAAAAGCTTCCGTACAGGAAAGGAGAGAATCACCTCATGAAAAGGTCACAGCCAGAGGGTAAAAGGAGAGAACCAACTCCCTCCAGTTGTCCTTTGACCTCCCCACATAACCCCCCCACAGAACAAATAAATGTGGTGATAAACATTTTTAAAAGAAAAATGAAATCATGATATTTGTAGGAAAATAGATAGAACTGGAAATGATTATATTAAGTAAAACAAGTCAGACACAGGGTGACAATCTTTGATAGATGGAGCCTATATTTGCAGATACATATATATATGTATAAACATTTATATATAAACATATATATAGATATATCATTTTGTTATACAATATGTGTGTGTGTGTGTGTTTAAAAAAGAAATAAAGGCTCCATGGGGAATCATCTCCCAACATTTTGATGGTAGCATTCTCCTTGGGAACCCTCTGAAAGCTTTAAGGGACATTTTCAGTTTCATAATGATAGGAAATGTTATTGCTGTCACATGGTCCAAGGCTAGAGATCTTGAACATTCCGTAATGTATGAGACAGTCCACAAGGTTTGAATGTTCTGGGGGGGCATTTGTTTAACTGGAAAGCAGAGGCAGAGCTCCATTGCTGTACAGCTGTATATACAACAGCTACGCAGCAATAGCAGTTGTTTGACTCAGACATTGTCTTCATCACTAATATACGTGCACATGCACAAAATATAATGGAGTAGTTGTGAACTGCCCATCATTGGGGCTGGGACTCAAGCTCTGGTCCTCTGCAAGAGCAGCAAGCATTCTTAACCGCTGAGTCCTCTCTACACCCACCCTGCTTATTTAATTTTGAATGTCATGCTCCGTTCACAGTACAGACTAGGAGAGGTGTAGCTGGAGTGCCTCTGTGAGCTGTGTGCTCACAGAGGCACCAAGAGGTGAACATCTTTACCGTGCTGTTATAGGTCCCAGTTTTCACAACACACTAGTGACTAAACATTAGTACTCTTTTTAAATAGTTGGTGACCATGACATTCAGATCAGCTATGTTGCTTTCCGAGTATTTAGTGAAAAAAGATTAGGAATTACACTTGAAAGCCAATCTTACGATGTCAGCATGATAGAGAAGGCATGGGACACTGTTAGGTGGAAGATGGGGTACACACAAAGGGGAAATGAAAAGGTGCCCCAAATGTGTACTCGTACACTTAGAATTAGGTGTTAAATAGTAGCACATTTGAGGAAAAGTGCTGTTGTCTGCTACTGTGAGCTGATAGGTCACTTATGGGAAACTATCTAGAATATTGAGGATGTTCAAAAAGGGCAGAAGGTCACCCTTACAAATGTCATTGTTCTTAAGCTATAAGTATGACACTCACAAAGATAACTTACAGTCAGTCCAGACTCCCTTTAGACATTGTTAACCAGTTTAGTTAACTGATTCCTTTCCCAGATTTGGGGAGGGGGTGGTGGTTGCAAGATGCATATTAATTCAAGAATAAAATCAAAATTGACAGCAGGAAGACCTAGATAGTATACTGACCAAAGAATAAACTGAGAAGCAGAATAAAATCTAAGCATTACTAAAAGTTTGGGATTTTGTGTAGATAATCGCAGAACGTCCCTATCCCATTCCCCTCACTGCTGGTTCCCACAGTCCCTTCCATAGAATGGAACAGGACAAGTGATCCAGAAGAAAGAGAAATTCAACTAGATCCAACATACTTTATCAAGGATGGCAGAGAAGGGGCACAGCATTTGGCTGGCATTACAGAAGTCCCCATATTGTCAAACAAAAAAATACGTGCTGGAGAAATGGCTTAGCAACAAGGGTACTTTTATGTTCTTTGAGAGGACCCTGCTTTGGGTCCCAGCACCCACATCAGGTGATTCACAATTGCCTGTAATTCCAGTTCCAGGGAATCTGGTGTCCTCTTCTGTCCTCCTCGTGCACCTACCTGCATGGACATGGGGCACAAACATACATTAGACACACATGCATAAAATAATAAATCTTTTTAAAAATAGTGGCGGAGATGTCCAAATGCATCCAAGTTCACCTTGAAACTGGGTTAAAATTAAAGAAAAAGAAAAGAGAAAATCCTTTATCTGTTATGCTACCCCCATTCTCGTTTTCTGAGCAATTAGGTGGCAGTTCAGTTGGTTTTTTGATTACCAAGAAGCATGTGCTGAACATTTTTATTCTCAGAGGACTACAGAAAGGTCAAGTCTCAAAGTCAAGGCACAGCATTTTCTATGTCAATGCAAGTGGAGGTTGTTCAAATCCTTTCTAGGGGAATTCAGGTTCTTGGAGACTTTTTAAGTAACAGAAGCGAGCACACGCTTACCCTTCCCTTGCAGGAGAAAGCACATGGAGGATTAGCTGAGGTCAGAGTGGTGCTCACAAGTGGGACGGGCCTCTTAACCATGATCATTAGCAGATTACGGGGTTCACCTGACACAGTCAAGCTGGCTCTAATGCTGACTTCGTTAGTAGCTTGGACATTCTGGTCTTGGTTCCTTAGGCATTCCTCCCAAGGGAGGAGGTACAGAAATCCTCTTTAGGTGACCTGGAACTCGGTTGCTAGCATCAGTGTTCCCTGACTCTCTGAATACTGAAGGGCTGTGGTGGAAGTGTGGGAGGGACTTCTACCCCCAAAGCAGCTCCTTCCAGACCGTGAAGCACTCACAGACCCTGCCCTGAGAAGAAAGAGACCCATATAAATGTGAAGCCCGCCCAACCCAACACTTCCATTCTCCCTAGGAAACAAGAACCTCTTTAAGTCCCTCTCCAAGGACCTATGCTGACTGATCTAACCCGCCACCTCCCACTCCTTCAGGAAAAGACGTAGTAGATTTAAAAAAAAAAAATAAGAAAGAATAGGAAAATTAGGTTTTAGTCAAAAATCAAAAGAAAACCCCAATCCAATCCTCGGGTGATAAAATATTAAATACTAATAATAATTAGATGTCAATCTCATGGGTTGATTCTGAGGCAAAGCAGGTGGGAATGGACCCACATATGGGAATTTAATGCTGGTGGGTAGGAGGTAGCATCTCAGTGAATGGGAACACAAAGGCTGGATTTGGAAGCTTAGAAGTATGGGCTGATCAGCATGAGAGAGACTAAACAAACCCCTGTGCTCACAAAAGACAATAAAACAAGGGATGGGGAATGTGGCTCAGTTGGTAGTTTGCTTACTCAGTATGCAGGAAGCCCTAGGTTCCATCCCCAGCACCACAGACAATCTGGCACAGTGACACACACCTATAATTCCAGCACTGTGGAGGTGGAGGCAGGAGGACCAGAAGTTCAAAGTCGTCCGTGGAAACCCAGCAGGATCAAAGAGGGGGAAACAAGAAACAAACAAAGCAGGCTTCTGTGAGAATCTGGAACTTCTCCAAATTCGTGCTATTCCAGTTTAGGCAGCGCAAAAATCCCAACCAAGATATTGATGTAAAATCCGACACTATAAAAAAATCTCATCAGTGAGATTTTGGGGTGCCTTGCAGAAACAGAGGAGGCTCCCAAACAAAACATCCTCAGCTGCTATGGATTCCTGATCAACTACATAACTCTGACCTATGAGTTTGCTAGGGCTGCTGTAACAAAGTACGAAAGACAGAATGACCTAAACAACAGGAAGTTACTGTTAATTCCAGAGGCAAAGATTAAGAGAGCAAGGCATCAGCATAGCCATTCCTGAAAACTACAGAAAATTACCCACATTGTTTGTGTGCTGGTACACATGTCCTGGATGTATGCCCAAATCTTCTCTTTTAATAAGGATACCCTCCCCCAGTAGGACCTCAACTTAGACAATCCCATCTGCAACACTCCTTTTTTTTTTTTTTCAAATAAGATTATCTTCTGTAGTGCTGGAGACTTCAGTATATGAATATACAGTTCACCCCACAACAGAGCCAATCCACAAGGAGGGTCCGCTGGCATACTCTCACGATGGAAAAGAAACCCTCCAGTCAAGAAAGGCACAGTCTGAACAGGGGAAGCCTCTGACACTCAGACTCAGTTCCCTCAGCTGTTACAGAGAGGGAGCATCCTTCACTCAATGGAGCTGTTACAAAGATCAAACTTGACAAAAATCCATGCCAGCGCCTTGAAAACTGTGTTATTCTGTGCAAGATCTTAATTTTAGTTTTTAATTTTAGTTCATTCAAAATAATTCCCATTTATTCAGCACTACGATGACCCTACTTATCATGGTTAGGAGGGGCCTCACCCAGTCAGCCATGCGATTTCCCTTGCTGGTGATGAATTCAGGGACATTTGTAAAATGAAAATACTGTCAGATAAATGGTAGTTTGCTAAAGGGCCTCAGGGTGAGGCCTTCCCCTGTCATATATGAGGAACATGAAGAAATGTGCATCTATATAGAGACATCTTAACATACGTGAAATAAAGCTATGAGGTTGTGATATCTAGAAGTGTGGTGGCCATCTTGAAACTCTGATGCCTGCCGACCTGAGGACCAAGGCCAGTACAAATGAATGACTGAAAGAAAAATTAGAAATACCTTGGATCCTAATCACTTCTTCCACCAGATTAACCAACTCAAGAGGTATGTTCCCTCCAGAATTCTTGTTAGATTAAAGTAAATGTTTGTTTTTGTTTTTTGTTTTTTAAAGTTCTCTCAGGGCTGTGTGGCACATACCTTTAATCCCCCGAGGCAAAACCTGGTGGATCTCTGAGTTCGAAGGCCATTCAAAGCGAGTTCCAGGACAGCCAGGGCTATATAGACGGACCCTGCTTTAAAAACAATCTTCCAGCCAGTGAAATCAGGGTTTCCTATTATTTATAGCCCAAATCATCCAAAATGAGTTATCTCATAGATGTGTATGGAACAAATAAAGTATTTCCTATAAAGTGTTTAGCTTTGCAAAATGTTAAAATTATCAATCAAACACTTTATTGCAGAACTTTTCATTACTTCTTTACTAATAAGTATCAGACTTTCCAAAAAACATGCATCAGGACGCTTGGGAGAACATACTTTCCAAACACGATGATAGTTTGTTTTTTTTTTAAATTTTATGAGGAAAAGTGATGGATTTGCTCATGAGATAGTTAATACCAAACATATCATTAGCCAATAGACCTTTCCCCCAGAGGCAACCATGATGGACACCCAGTGCAAACACTGCCCTTGTGATGTGGATGAAAATCATGTCCCCGAGAAGAATGTTTGGATTTTGATACTGGTAAATGAACCAAAGGAAATACAAGTACTTTGAAAAAGAGACCGTTCCAAAATTGTCTAGATGATACAAGAACTTTAGGCTCTCGGCCCTGGAAGGGACACAAAAGCCCAGGCAAGCGTTCCTTTCCCATAGTTTTCACTACTTTTCCACTCTCTCTAGAGCCAGCTTCCATTGTGATCTTCTCCCCATAGGCTGTTTGGATTGCCTGGAATGTATGTGGATCCTGCACCCACATCTTTTTTTTTAACTTCTTTTTTATTGATTTTATTGAGCTATACATTTTTCTCTGCTCCCCTCACTGCCTCGCCCCTTCCCTTCAACCCTCTCCCATGGTCCCCATGCTCCCAATTTACTCAGGAGAGCTTGTCTTTTTCTATTTCCCATGTAGATTAGGTCTCTCTTAAGGTCCTCATTGTTGTCTAGGATCTCTGGGATTGTGGTTTATAGGCTGGTTTTCTTTGCTTTATGTTTAAAAACCACTTATGAGTGAGTATATATGATATTTGTACTCATGGGTAACTCTGGGTCTGGGTTACCTCACTCAATATGATGTTTTCTAGTTCCACCCATTTGCCCCGCACCCACATCTTACCACATCTTTAGAGTTGCTGCCAGAGACCAGATGGCTTGGCATGAGATCTGAGACTTGGTACCCTTAACTGATTGTAAACATTAGCCCCTTATCCCCGAGGGGGTCACTGAAGGTGAGGAGCTGGGAGGTTTCTCCTTGTCCACACACTAGTGGGCAACAAGAGAGGAAGTTGGGTGACAGGGGTCTGGAGTGGCTTATCACATAGGTCAGTGCCAATGATATATGGGCAGGTTGGGCAGGGCTGTCTATGCCAGAGAGTGATTTGGGAGCTCTTTAAAGACATTTGTCCTATTCTGCCGCTGTGACCTGTTGCCCCCTCACCACCCCCAACAACTCTTGCCACCAGAAACCCCCCCAACCTAACTGCTCCCCAGTTACCAGATACCCATCTATTCAACTCCAACTTCAAAACAAATGTCAAATGCTTTGTAAGGATCATCTTGAGTCCTCCCATCAGAATTAATCACAGTTACATGTTCTGACTATACCAGCAGCATAAAATCTAAATCTAGACAAATTTAGTTCAATATAAACCAATGCTTTTCAAAATTATGCACCTGAATCAATTAGAGAGCTTGGTCAAATGTGGGTTTTGATTCAGTCATCTGTGCTCTGCATATGCCACACATCCTGGGTGAAATTGACACTGGGGGCCTGTGGACCACTTTGTGTGGTGAGGTCACAGCTTTTGAGTTCCATTACAGGCCAGTGGAACATCATCTGTATCAGCCACCACCTGCTATCACAGGGCTGGCTTATGTCAGGTGACACACACCTTTGCTGAGTTGCAATGGAAGGGTCCACGACGCAGGCATGTTCCTAGAAAAGAATATTATTTGGATAGTATCAGAGTGTTCTTACAGCTGAGGTGGCAGAAAGACAGACTGAGGGCTGGATGGGGTTTACAAGAGCAAGGATAAATTTTAAGCAAAATCAGCACAGTTGCTTTACAGATCTAGAAACCCTACCCCAATGCTCTATTTATGTTCCAAAGAGGCTGGGTGATATTCGACTGTGAACCACAAGTCCAGCTTATTAGTCAACATTCAAGGATGCTTTTCCAGAGGCTGACTACTCATGCTTAGGAGAACTCCTGTCTTCTGTACCCATACACTTTCCTGCTCCTGGGTCAAGGCTACTACCGTTAAATATAATGTATAGGAGGCCACTGGTTTGGACTGGCCTAATATGAAAGGCCCAACCAAAATGGAGTCAACTCATACTGAAGTTCCATGCCATCAAGTCTGATATCCCAAGAGATCTAGAGACATAGTTACCAAATGTTGACAACTTAAGCCAACATCATGATGGATGTTTTTCTCTCTGAAGTTGACAAAGAAGGTGACTGTGCAGTGACCAATCTCATTTCTATTCTGTCTCTGCTGTCCTCAGCCCTGTCATCTGCTCCGTTCACGGGCATGCTCATTTGACTTTATAGAATGGGACGTTCCCCATTGCCAGACTCACAAAAGCTGAATGAGATAGTTAAATTCAGTTCAATTTGGTCCTTTTGACTGTAGGGATAATTTAAATAGTCCCATCCACCAACATCACCTTGGAACATAAATAAGTGGATGGCCCCATGGAAAGGCTACAGGAGATGAAGGGACAGCTTGACAATTTGTCTCTTCTGTGAAAAGAGCTCACTTCTGTGGTACAGAGTTTACTTCCTCCTGAGTAAAGCATTTACTTCTGCTTAGGCTGCACTAGGCAAAGTCAGGTAAGTTCTTGCTTCTCAAGTATCAGTGTTTCTGGACTGCTGTTAGCCAACCTCACCACTTCAATTTCTGTATGCCCATGTCTTTTTTGTCTTTATAACTGCATTATGAGGTATTTTATAGGAGAGACCATGTGCTCACACCTGATGAACTTACATCATTCATGAGCACCTCCAGACTTAGATGAGTCTAAAAAGCCTGAGAGAATAAGCACACACAGTCTCTAAAGATTTCCCAGTAAATAAACAGGTATGAGATGGCGAGAGCAAGGCAGTGCTATAGACGTCTATAATTTGCACAGAGACGCGCCCTGTCCATCTGGGAGGAGGTATGAAATGGTGAGACCAAGGCAGTGCTATAGACGTCTATAATTTGCACAGAGACGCGCCCTGTCCATCTGGGAGGAGGTATGAAATGGTGAGAGCAAGGCAGTGCTATAGACGTCTATAATTTGCACAGAGACGTGCCCTGTCCATCTGGGAGGAGGTATGAGATGGTGAGACCAAGGCAGTGCTATAGACGTCTATAATTTGCACAGAGACGTACCCTGTCCATCTGGGAGGAGGTGGGGCTTAAGTTGAGCCTCGAAGGACAAATGGGAAAGAGGAACTTCACAGAGGCAGAATGAAGTAAGCAAGCCAACCTAGAACTTTAGAGACACATGAAAAGGGACTGGAAACGAGACCGGCTGAAGCCCCAGGTGCCTTGAAGGGTTATTCAAGAGTGGATCTTACTGTGAAGCCATAGGATGCCACTGGAGAATCCAAACCAGCCGCTGGCATGAGAGGCTTTGTTTCCTCCAAGCTCACCTGGCGGCAGCAGAGGTAAGAATCAAGGAGGCTTTGAATCTGACTGAGAGACGCTGTAATAATACAGAATTGTTGATGCCGAAACAAGGGAAGTACGTGAGGACGAAGCAGAAGAAAGTGACTAGAAAGTTATTTGGAAAGGAAAACACGTTGATTAATAAGCTGTGAGGGGCTGGGGAAGATGGCGCCTGCCGGTAAATCCAGCACGTAGGTATCGAAAACAGATCCACCAAGAGTTCAAGGCCAATCTGGGCTGAGCATCAAGACTGAAGTGGAAAAAGAAACATTGAAAAAAGAGTGACTAGCAAGCTGCCAACACTTTCCTCAAATCAATACTGGCTAAAGCGATCCCATCCAAGCAACAGAAGGCATTGAATTCTTGGGCTGGGCGTGTAGCTCGGCAGCAGAGCATTTGCTTAGCATGTGGTAAGTAGTGGGATGAAGGTTGGGTAGGAGGAAAATGCTATTTATCACAGTTCTTCTTCCAATACAGTATATGGATGAATAAAAGGAAAAAAGAGAGAAAGCCTATTGCCAATAACATAGTAACAGTTGGTACCCTAGAACAAAACTCATTTTGATATTTTGAGGGAGAAGATTTCTCTCTCTCAGTTGCTCTCAAGTAGACTGATTAGATATTAACTATTGCCTACACATATAATACTACTTAGTTTTCTTTCTAATTTTTTTAAAAAATATTGAGTAGATATAAAATAACACTTTTAGAATATATATAAACTATACAGTTGTGACCCAATCCAGACACCCACTTTCCCCACTACCTCTAAGAACAGGAAAATAGTGTCATTCAATGGCTTTTGTGTCCCTCTCAAGTCTCTCATTTTTATCTTTCAGAGGCAACTATGTTCTTGAGTTTTGATTCCAAATGTTTTTCATGTTACTTGTCTTTATGCAGCTTTTGAATGTTACCTATGGAATCACACAAGGTACAAAGGAAAGACAAAAATACCTCTAAAATGAGATGCATTTTATTCTTTGAAGATGATATGATTATATTAAATCACTGAAAATTAGAACAGTGGCAATTCAACAAGAGATGTAACATGAGGATCAATACAAAATTATAGTTTTCATGTCAGTAATAATTACCAGATAGAATGTTCTCTGTCTATCATATCTGTCTGTCTGTCTATCTACCTACCTACCTACCTCTCTGACAGAGTTTCTCTGTGTAGCCCTTCCTGTCCTGGCACTCACAGGGATCCACCTGTTTCTGCCCCCTGAGTGCTGGGATTAAAGGTGTGTGCCACCACACCACTACCTGGCTAAAATGGAACATTCTTTTTTTTTTTTTTTTTTTTTTTTGGTTTTTCGAGACAGGGTTTCTCTGCAGCTTTGGAGCCAGTCCTGGAACTAGCTCTGTAGACCAAGCTGGCCTCGAACTCACAGAGATCCTCCTGCCTCTGCCTCCTGAGTGCTGGGATTAAAGGCGTGTGCCACCACCACCCGGCTAAAATGGAACATTCTTAATAGCAGCAAAATACAGTCTATCAACAGATAAGTCAAAAGGGAATCTATGGGATCCTTGTGGAACAAAACTTGAGACACACCCAGTATTTAGTTTTCGATCATGAAAGGTAACATGACCACCAAATTCTAAATGAATGTTAACTTTATGAAAACATTTCACAGTAAATTCATACTAAGTTATTAGCTTGAAGGGTTTCACACCTGCTAAGCAAGCACTGTGCCCACTGAGCGACAACCCCAGCCCTTAATAAGGAATCTCAAGGAACATATACCATATTGTATGTTTTCTCTGAGTTCTTTAGAGTCTGTGAGTTTAGAGATGTCACAGGCAGAAGTTTGTGCTCCTTAAAATTCATGTGTCGCAAAAGCAAACCTGTCAACAACCTGTCTCAGAAGAGGGAGGACTCATGAGGTTCCACCTCTCCCTGAAGGTTTATGTGGGTTATAGGTTAATGGTGGAGGAAGAGACCTTTCCTTCAGTGTTCTAGCTACTGATAGGTGCCCATGCTCCTGCGGAGTGATCCCTATGTGCCTATAAACAATCTTAATGGAACTCATTAGATTGCATACACAAAAAGATGAGAAATGAAGCCAGCTGGGAAAAAGGAAGATTGGCTCAAGTGAGAGGAAGCCAGAAGAGAATTATGGGGTTAACATGATTGAAATGTTATGTGCATGAATGAAGATGTTGTAATGAAACACATTACTATGTACAATTATTTTGTGCTAATAAAACATTTTTTAAATTCTTGTATTAATATGATGGTATTGGGAAGTGAGGCCTCTGTGGAGGTAATTAGGTCCTGAGGGCAAAACCTTTATAAATGATATAGGCACGCCAATTAAAGAGACCCCAGAGAGCAGACTTGATGCTTGGGAAATGTGAGAACACAGTGAGAAAAAACTGTCTGTGGGAAAGCGTGCCTCACCAGAGAATGAATCTTCTAGCATCTTCATTCTGAGCAACCAGCCTCCAGAAATCAGATGCTTTCTGTTGTTTATAAGCCACATGGTCAATGAGTGGTGTTATTCACAGTATTTGGCATCCTGTGGAAGAAAGTGAGGAAGGTAACAAAGGGACCGAGGAACAGGTGGGCAGAGAGACAGGAGGCCCAGATCATAGGATGTGAGGACAGCTGATACCCAAGCGTTGTGCTGGAGACGTGTTGATTTCATAGTTCATCAGTGGTTCGCTGGTTATCAGTGAACCAGAGCAGAAGACTGTAACGGAAACCATGACACCCACCCCACCCTAAGTTTGGGTTTGCTCCAAAACCATTTCCCTCCTTCAAGTGGATGCAGTGGGATGGGTCAAGGTTATAAGTGATCTTCAGCAGGCTCCCTCTGTGTTCTAGAGCCCTGAGCGAATGTCCATTCGCTTTTGCTTCTGCCTTTGATCACACCTACTTTGGAATCCATGGGAGGGTTTGAGGGGCATCTGTACCCCGGCCTGTCCTTATTCCTCTATGGACTTTATCACGCAGGACTTCTCTCTAGGGCTGTGATATGCAACTCCCCTGTCCAATATCCACCACGCCCTCCTTGGAGCAAAGGAAGATGGGCAAGGTTCCGGCAAATGTATTACGTTGGCTTTCTGAAGATACTGAGTTCCTGCATTTTAGTGGTGCAAGAGTTGCATAGCATTCATTGGCAGTTGATGCTCATCAGCAAGATGTATCACCAGAGAACCTTCATGTACCGCAAACAGTGGCAGCATCTCACGCTGTACGTGTCCTTCTTTCTGAGTGGGTGTGTGGACGTGGTCAGCCAGAACCTGCTGCCCAAGAGGTGCAGAGTTCTGGAGCAAGGTGCCCAGGCATTGAGCATGTGTCTCCTTTTGCCCCTGATGGTGTCTCATATGCAGGACACAGAAGGAGTGGAGCTTCGTACACACATGCTGCTCATCCAGGCCTTGTTTCTGCTGACCCTGGTGCTGACGGTCGAGCTGTGGGCTCCCAACGTGCTGCTGATCTGGCTGCTGAAAGCCTTTCTGTACCTTGTCACGGGCTCCTGGCTGATGCAGATAGGCTTCATGCTGTACAGACCAGTCTCTGGCTATAAGTGGATGGACGATGACACACATGACATAGCGTTTGCCACCACTTTCTTCTGCTGGCATGTGGCCTTCGGTGCCTTCTTGATGATCTGGATCTATGGCTGCTCCGTTGTGTGGCATTGTTACCTCATCGCTGATGCCTGAACCTGGACACGCCTACATGCTTTGGTGTCCCTGCATGCTCCCAAGACATCTGAATGAGAGGTGGTGAGAGGAAGGTGCCGGGAAGGAGGCTCAGGCACCCTTCAGAGGTGCCCCACCTTGAGACAGCAGACTTGTGGGATGGGTATATCTCTGGCTTCTCTTCTAGTTTGCTGGAGGGTGCAAAGAAAGAGGAATGAAACAAGAAAGGCCCTTTCTGACCTTCACTCTTAGCTTCCTGCATCCGTCTCCCATTCCCACCTCCAATCACAACACCTGCCTGTCCTGTACCTCTGTGTACCCCCTTCCCCTCACTCCCCTCCCATGAGAACATAGCAAATGTATGACATCCTGCATTTGGAACCTTTTGTAAATATCTTTTACTTCATCACACAGAACATTAATCAGAAGTCACACTTAGCACCTCCTAACTCAGCCATCATAATAACCATCTCGTCGTTTCTTGTCCTGGGCTTCTGTGATGCTCATTCCAGATCCAGGCTGTCGTTTTGGCTGTGTGAAGCTCAGAACCGGTCCTGGTTCTTTCCTCTGACCGCTTTGTGATTTGTCTGACTAGAAGTCAGACCCTTGTGAACATTGCCTTCCTCTGCAAGGCCTGGCAGAACACAGTGACCCCCAACACATGGGAGAAGGCCACGGGGGACTCCCCAAGCATGTTCAGGTTCTCCTCCTCAGCATCTTCTCCCATTGCTCTGGATTTGTTTCCATCCATTTCCAAATAGCAGACTTGCCCGACCCCCTAGCCCTCTCTGGTTCCCATGGATAATAAAGTCTAATGGCTTGCTTGTTCCTCGCAGCAATCCTGCTGGTGAATGTTATTTAAAGGGCTAAGGCAGCTACGTGCTGCATTTCACAGTGCTGCAGCTGGGTACCAAGGAGGTGAGAGTCGAGCTTAGCTGAAGCACCGGGAGCCTATGATGTGAAGAATGTCCCCTGGTCCAGATGGAGATGTTTAGTCTAGTGAGGACAAAGTGGGCTTGGAGCAAGGCAGTCAAGTCATTCTCCTGATTAGTTATTTATATTATTCTAGTTTCTAGGAGAACTAGATGCCATTCTTTCTTGTTAATTTTCTTGTTTGGAAGTCAGAGTGTGTTCAGTGTAAATAAGCTGTTATCAGATGGTCAGGAACCCTCCCTCCTCCTTTTGGGTGTGTGTGTGTGAGAAGTCTGAACCATTGCCAAGAGGAGAGGTGATTTCCAGAACTACATAGACTTCTCACACATGGCCAGCAACCCACAGTGGCTTTTCCTGCATCGGTAGAACCATTAGGCCGAAATGCTCCTCTCTACTGGAGATGCGGGGCCCTAGTGTGAAAGTGAGGCATGCCTTAGGAGACTCAGCTTCCAAGCTTCCTCCTAGTCCTGGGACCATTGGGACATTACAGGGTCCTAAGAAGGTTCTGCATTTTCCTGCCTGCCATAGCCAAGTCCAAGCCCCTTGTTGCTCCTCCACGCCATGATGTCTTTCCAAGCTTTGTCCCAGTATTTGAGCCTCCTCTGGTGTCTTGAGGTTAAGGTGGTAGACTCAGAGCCCACTTTTCTTCCACACATTTTGCTATCAATGCAGCACAACTCTCGTTTCTGCCCACTCAGACCTCACCCCTTTTTATTAGCATATTTTGGAGCCAGACATAGTGATACATCCTTGTAATTCCAGCACTTAGGAGGCAGAGGTGGGATGTTTCCACAATCAAGGGCAGCCTGGACTACAGGGCTGGGCATGGTGAACATGCCTGCACTCTCAGGGATGAATGAAAGAGAATCAAGAGATCAAGGGCAACGGACACATGAAACACAGTCCCAAAGCAACAACAGAGCAAATGACAGTTTGAGCTGTACTACGAGCCCTATTTTTAAAAAGTGTGTTGGGGGGGGGAGCTAAGGGTGTAGCTCAGTGGTAGAACATTTGTCCAGCATGTGCAAGGTCCTAGGTTCAAACTCTAATACTACACAAAATCATTTTGGATTTTTTTCATTTAAAATTAACCCTTTTCACTGTAACTTGATCTCATCATACACACACACACACACACACACACACACACACACAGATCTCATGATCTGAATTCTGTATTTATTCATTTCATAGATAATCTAAGACGGTAACTTTGAATAAACAGGGGAAAAGTCTTCTGTGAGAGTTGAGAAGTGAGCCCTAAATGTTAGTAGCTCAGATACTACCTCTCTGCTAAGATGAACGAGATGCCAACACCAATCTGTGTTTTGACTTGTCCAACATTGAACACGTTGAAATTCTGACAAATACTGATGAGCCCATCTCTCTTAGCAGACCATTGCTTTCAGATACTGTTGTGTCTCTGACTTCTATGTAAAGTCATAAATGTCAAAGCCACAAAGAATTGTAGTTGGAGACTGATAGAGCAGTGGAATAAATAGGTAGGCTTACTATATGAATGACAAGGATCTTTGAAAATTTTAAAATTATTTTTAACTATGTCTGTGTGTGTGTGTGTGTGTGTGTGTGTGTGTGTGTGTGTGTGTGTGTGTGCGCGCGCGCGCGCGCGCAGGTGCCTGAGGAGACTAGAGGCATCGAGCCCCTGTAGTTGGGAGCCACCGATGTAGGTGCTGGGTACTGAATTTCGATCCTTTGGAAGAACACTAAGTGCCCCTAACCATCGAGCCATCTTCCCGTTCCTGACAAGGATCTTTCTGTACTCCCCTTGTCAAGGTCACTAAGAGCACTAATGAATCCTAATCAATGCTGAAAGCAAACCTCTCAATTACAGGTTTCAAGATAACAGTGTAATGCTTCTCATTTTCCACCAGAGGGCACCATCTTCACGTGAGCTGGAAAGGCACTTGCTCTCCAACTGGTATTGAACTACCTAACAGTGATGGGGAGGGGTGTCGCTGACTTTTTTGCCTGCTTTTGGAACCCTTTTCCTCCTACTGGGTTGTGTGGACCAGCCTTAATGTGAGGGGAGTGCCTCGTTTTATTATAACTTGATATGCCAACTTTAATTGATATCCCAGGGAGGCCTGCCCTTTTCTGAAGGGAAAAGAAGAGGAGTGGATCTGAGGGAGTAGGGAAGGGAAGAGGGAGGGGAAACTGTTGTCTGGGTAAAATATATGAGAGAAGAATAAATGAAAGAGGGGAGGGGAAGGAATGAGGGGGGAGGGAGGGAGGGAGAGAGGGAGGGAGGAAAGAAGGAAGGACCGACAGACGGACGGACAGACGGACAGACAATGCGCGGACAGGAAGACACCAGGAAAGACACACAGTTAAATGTGAACAAATGCAGAAACCTGGTGTTGATCTGTTTCCTGATAGATGTGTGAACACAAATAAGCACAGAATTCAACAGATAAGGGGTGTTTGTGTGTGTGTGTGTGTGTGTGTGTGTGTGTGTGTGTGTGTGAGAGAGAGAGAGAGAGAGAGAGAGAGAGAGAGAGAGAGAGAGAGAGAGAGAGAGTGTGTGTGTGTGTGAATTCAACAGATAAGGTGTGTGTGTGAGTGTGTGTGTGTCTGACTCAGAAACCTCTTGGTCATTTAGTCTCTGAAAGTCCCTTCTAATTCGTGTAAAAAATAGTTGGCTGCGTTTTAAGGAACTGTTTCATGCTGTGGGTGTGTGTGTTGGGGGGGGGGTCAGTCATCTCCTCTCAGCCCAAGCAGTGAGGGTTTGGACAAGGACATCTATCCTAGACCCTGAAACCATTGTCACAATCGAGACCCTATGGTTGGTGCCATTAGCAATGAACACTCAATGGCAATGAGCTAGCAGCAGGAGCAGTCGGGACAGACTGGGAGAATATGCGGTAATTGGAAACTGGCTTTGACGTCTATGGAAAGGTGGGGCAAACGGCCCAAAACAAAAGCATATGATTATAGGAAGAAGCAGCTAAGCACTGTAGGCATGAGAGTGGTCCAGCCAAGTATTATTTTAGTGATGAGTGCTCATGAAGTTTTCTTGGGGTGGAAATGGCATGATTGGCCCAATAAAATCATTAGAGAGAATATAACTGTATGATGGGAGAACTCTTCTTTTTTCATTGGTGCATCCAAACATGTGGGAAAGCGTCTGTCAGATGGAGTGCTCAATAGAAACACGTTGAACGAGTGAACTGACAGGCCAAGAGCTAACAGCAGCCGCCCCAGAAGAGGGCCGGAGTCAAGACCCTCATCCAGTTTGCAGCCTTAACTCACACTTTAAATCAAGATACTATTCCCTTTTGCAAAAGGCTTGCAGTATTTTGTCAAGCATCTGTTATGAATTTTCTTCTTAATATTTGGTGACGCCCTACTGTCATCTTGAGGGTAAAAATGACACCCAGACTTTGGGAAAGCATTTTGTGTAGGACCTGGTACAAAGCGCACCTAGTAAACAGCAGAGCTGAGATGTGAACTCGGCTTTTTAATTTATACAACAGTATTTCCCTTATTTGCCTGATGGCAATAATTATCCAGGGTATTTGTGAATAATATAGACTCCTGGGTCTTATCCAAACCCTTATCAAAATTGCCTGGTGCTGATGAGTGAGAACAGGCAGGAGAAACCGCACAGGTAGGGCAGAGACCCTGAAGCAACAATTCTAGAAAAGTCCTTGCTTGGAGGTCAGGATTGCTGGAAGGGACCCTAGTTCCACAGCCCTTGAGATCTCTTCCAGGAAGTAAGCATTTCCTGCCCAGAGGGCTCTGGTGAACAGCTTTAGAACTGTGTCTTCAAGGAGAAAGTGGATTATATCCATTCCCTAATTTCAACCCTTTTTATAAATGACTTCAGGGTTACCTCTTCAGAAGGGGGCATATTACCGTAGCCTTGATCAAGGTCTCTGTTGAGGCCATTAAAGCCATGTAAGCCATTAAAGCCAGGGTCAAAAGAAACCCAAGTTTTATCTTTGGCCCTGGATAGAGTCCTAACACCCTAAGAGTTGATAAAGCTGCACTTGTCAATCACCCAGCAGAGACCACCCCTCAGGAAGGTCGATTCTCCTGAAGCCCAGTTAAAGAGATGGGAGGAATAACTACCCCTTTAATGAGGTGATGGACTCTCCTTCCCCAAAATCCCAGCTCCCAGTGCAGTTACATAATTTTTTTTCTTCTTCTCCTCTGTCACTTTGCTTTAGACTCTATCCAAAGCCCCAGGTTGTGTTCTTTGGCCCTTTGGTCTTTCTCATTCTCTCTCTGGAGCTACCTCCCATTTGCTGTGTGGCTGTTTACCAACACTCCATGCCTACTCGAAAAGGTGTGGCTTTCTCTCCCTTCCCCATCTCCCTCCTCCAGGCAAATGCTGAGATTTCTAGCTTGCCTGAACTCTGCTTTTTCTTTTAAACATGAAATCATTGTCCCTGGGATTCCTTCTGTGTCTGTTCTTAAATTCTGTAATTGATGAAACTAAGAATCTTGAGAGGGATTCCAATTTCCCTGGAAACATGTGGTATCCATGAATTTTCTACCAATAGTAATGTATGTTTTCAATTTAAAACTATGTGTATGTCTTCCTGTGTCCCAGGAATGTGGAAGTCAGAAGTCATACTTCGGTATCCTTCCCCTGGAGTTTACTACTCCTAGTTAGATGGGGTCTTACTGTGTAGCCTCACCTGGCCTGCAACTATAGGCCAGGCTGACCTCAAACTCCCAACAATGCCAAATCTTTTCATTCTTGAAGACGTTCTTGGCTAAGTTGTTGATGTATGTAGGCCTGAGGGTCTTTCATGTTAATGTCCTATTTCTATCAGAAAGAGAAATAACTTAAAAGGACAGAGAAACAAACAATTGACAAATAAGAACTAAGTACCTGATGAACTTTCAGAGATGGGAATTGAAGACATCAGACGCTTTAAGTCAGTGTTTCTCAACCTTCAGGTCGCAACTGCTTCACAGGGGTCTCATATCAGACATCCTGAATATCAGATATTGACATTACGATTCACAACAGTAGCAAAATTAGAGTTATGAAGTGGCAATGAAAATAACTTTATGCTTGTTAGTCACCACAACATAAGGACACTCGCAGCTCCAGAACCACTGCTCTGAGTGGACAGAATAGCTGAATTAAGGGTGCAGGCCACATTCAGCAATGTGACAGCTCAGCTTCAGACAGGCCTGGAAGACGCTTTCAACACTCAGAGAGTGGCTAAGTATGGAATGGGTCTTGTTTGTTCAAGGCGATCCAGAGATGGAGTAAGGTGGATTTACTTTACAGTGAGGGCCGCGCCAGAGAGGAGTGGAACAGAATGGCATCAAGATGGAACACTGCAGAGGGCTCACTGTGTGCTCACGTTCTGTTTCTGGCCAATCCGTGGTAGGGAGAGCATGGCAACATGAGCAACGCTGGTGAGTCTCTGAGAGACAGCGGTGGCTGGATGAATCCAAGGCCTTGAGCCCTCCTCTAGAGCAGACCGCTGCCCTCCCTCTAAACATCAGAGAGCCATTGGGACACTTCTTGTGACTGTGATACCATCCTTGGGTTTTGTTTTCCTTTTCTCTTCCCTTTTCCACTCCTGCCATCACACCTTTAAGGATGGGACAGGAAGGCTTTGATCATAAGACAAAGCAAGAACAAGGAGGACAAATGTAGGTCCAGCCACCAAGTGCATTACCTCCCCCAGGAAGAAGGCCCTCGTGGGTTCAGGGTTATCCAGGGATTTCTTTTGTTGCCAATTTTATATTTCTGCGGTGTGGGATGAGCACAGTTGGAGGCAGAATGGGGTGGGGGTGTGAGAAAACAGGAACACGGAAATGTCAGCTCTAAGAAGGGCTGTCTTGCCTGCGACGGGGAATGGGGAACTTTGGGAATGGGGAACTTTGCTGAGTCTCGGTTTCCTGCACTCAGTCAGTTGCCATGACATTCTCATCCAATGAACAGCTGCTTAACTAGTAAGAAATGATTAGTATAAACAACTGAAAAACTTATTAGTGTGTGCGTGCACACACACGAGCACTCACGCCAGGGCACATGTGCGCTAGTCAAAGGGACAACTTTTGGGAGCCCGCTTTAGCCTTTTATCTTGGGGCAGCATCTCTCTTCTTTGCGAATTTCAGGAGCTCTGGGGTTCTTGTCTCTTGCTTCAGTTTCTCCCTAGATGCTCTGGGACCCTAGGTGGATGTTTCCATATCTAGTTTGTATGTGGGTTCTGGGGATCGAGCTTGGGTTTTCAGGCTTGTGGAGAAGCACTTTTACCAGAAGAGCCATTTTCCCAGTCAAAGCAGAAAAGTAAGGACTATCTCTTGGGGAAAACAAAAACAAAAACCATTCATGGGCTAGGAGAGATGCCTCTGCGGTTAACATATCATGATCATCCAGAGGATCTGAATTCAGTTCACAGCACCCATGTCAGGTAGCTCGCAGCTATCTGTAGCCCTGGTGTCAGGGGATATGACACGTACATATATGTTCTTTTAAAAAAAATCATACATCTGTGACAGATCTTAGATAAACAAGTATTTTTCATGCCTAGGGGTAGAGGATGAAAAGACCCAACCTTCTTGCCCTAAAGTTCAACCCAGTAAGAAACTGTGTACGTCAATGGAGGAAAATAGGATCCGTTCCCTGTAATAATGGAAAGCATATTTGATAGGGCAGAGGAGGAGTGAGCCCCTGTACCACTGTGGTAGGTTCTGCAGGAAGATAAGCCAGTGCTTGATGTTAGCTAGTGATTTGTGATGCCCTCTGAGTTGAGAGGCTGTTTTGGGTAATGAGACTCTGTAACAAAGTCAGGGTGTTTAAGTGAGTCTACAGCATGCTTAGGAAGCAACAATGTCTTGCTTTGGACTTATAAAAGGGGGTGGGCATGGTGGAAAGTGGTGGGAGGCAAACAGCAGGCAAAACTCAGCCTGTGAGACCATGGGACCCTGAGGATCTGTGAAGGGCTCTAACCAATAACAGCGCTAACACACTCTGGTGACCCATGTGAGGGTACTTGCAGGGAAGATCCCGGAACCGGAGAGACCGTATACTGAACCAATGTCGTGGTCTAGAAGACACATGGTGGGGCCTGAAGTGAGAGACAGAGTCTGTGTGGATGGAGAAGATGGGGGCGATGGCAGAGATAAGGAAAAGGGGAGAAGCCACATAGCAGGGATCTACGCCTATGGGAGGCAGAGCAGAGGGAGACACACAGAGACAGTCGGGGGAGGGGGGAAAGAGAAGGTTTTCTGGATTAGATGATTAATGTTCATTGGATTATTTAAACTAGATAACTAGATTTAGGGCTGGGGTTATAGTTCTATTGGTAAAGCATGCATGAAGCCCTGAGTTCAAGTCTCAACAGCATATAGAAGGTACACATACCCCACACTCATGCACATTAGGGAAAACACTGATTAGACTCGGGAGTTCTTAACAACAAAAGGGAGACATGAAGTTGGGGGAGGGGGAGGAGTACTAGGGGATCTGGAGGGAGGTAGTAGGAGATAAAAACGATCAAAATTTATATAAATGTATGACGTCTCCAAAACATAAAAAGTATTATTTCAAAAATTAATTAATTTAAGCAGTGAAGCAGGCTTCCATGACTATGATCCCAGCACTAGGGAGGTGAAGACGGGAGAACCAAAACTTCAACGTCATCCTTTAAACCACAGCGGGCTATGTGAGATTCTGCCGGAAAGGAGGAGGAGGAGGAGAAGGTGGAGGAGGAGGAGGAAGAGGAGGAGGAGGTAGAAATAAAAATAAGTAAAATAAGAAAAAATGAAGAAAGAGAGAAAGAAAAAATGGAAGAAAAGAGAAGAAAAAAAGAAAAGGGAGATGCCTGGTCTGAAAACACAGATCTTGTGATGGCCTGTGTGTCATTTATTTAACAAATCAGGAATTCTCAGGAAAAGCAGAGGGGGCCTCGTGGGTGATACAGGCAAACACTGAGGAAGTGTCCACTGCTCAGGAAAAGATGTGTCTGGGATAGAGGGCAAGGGTGAGTGACAGCTCTGCTGCACACGGCTATGTTTGATGGGTTTCTAATTCTGTTACTCAAAGGCAAACATTTCCTGGTTTCAATCATGAGAGAAAATGCCAGAGGCTATGGCTCAGCTGGTTTTATATTTATTTATTTTAGTTTTTCGAGACAGGGTTTCTCAGTAGCTTTGGAGCCTGTCCTGGAACTAGCTCTTGTAGACCAGGCTGGCTTTGAACTCATAGAGATCTGCCTGCCTCTGCCTCCCGAGTGCTGGGATTAAAGGCGTGTGCCATCACTGCCCGGCCTATTTTTTCTTTTTCAAGACAGAGTTTATCTGCATTGCCCTGGCTGTTTTGAAAATTGCTCTGTACTCTAGGTTGGTCTCAGACTTAGCGATCTGCCTGCCTCTGTCTCCTGAGTACTGGGATTAAAGGCATGGGCTACCATGCCAAGCTACTTTATTTTTAAATTATATTATTATTTTTTTTATTTTTGGAGAAAGGATCATATGTAGTCTAAGCTGA
Source organism: Ondatra zibethicus (assembly GCA_004026605.1). Lineage (NCBI taxonomy): Eukaryota > Metazoa > Chordata > Mammalia > Rodentia > Cricetidae > Ondatra > Ondatra zibethicus. The sequence goes on from PVIU01004662.1 coordinate 75,991, forward strand.
CCTCAGACTTGCTCTGTAGATAAAGGTGGCCTTGCACTTCTGATTCTCCTGCCTTCTCTACCTAAGTGTTGGTATTCCAGGCATACACCAATATGCCTGGTTTATGCAGGGCTGGGGATTGAACCCAGGACTTCTTGACTATCAGGCGAGCATTCTACCAACTGAGCTACATCTTTTGTTCTTAGGTTTCTTATGTTAACAAAACTGCATTTCGATGACAATTTTTTTTCATCAGATGTTTAACTATACTGAGACAAGGGCCTCCTTTGGGTTATTTAGATTATTCTTTGACCATCTTTCATTATAAATCCTGGGTGTGGTAGAAAACTGTTGGGCTGTTGATGTAGTCATTAGTTTGCCATTCACTAAACCTTAAGGTCTAAAAAAGCATAGATAAGTCCTGGCTTGGTGGCTCACACCCATCATCTGAGTACTTGAGAAGCTGAGGCAGAATTATTGTGAGTTTTATTCCTTTCTTTCTTTTCTTTTCTTTTTTTGACAGGGTTTCTCTGGCCTTCCTGGAATTTAATCTATAAATCTGTAGCCCAGGCTGGCTTCAAACTCAGAAATCCACCTGCCTCTGCCTCCCGAGTGCTGGGATTAAAGGAGTGCACCACCACTTGGTTTATTATTATTATTTGAGGCCACTCTGGGCTACATAGTGAATTCTAGGCCAACCTGAGCTAGATAGCAAAAATCAATCAAATATCAATTAATCAATAGCTTAGACAATGAGTTGGAACAACCTTAAAGGGATCATCTAGCCTCATGCTAGGCTTTATGACATTTAGCATTTATTTTATTATTTCGTATTTTTTATTTATTCTGTGTTGCACACGTGTCAATCAGAGGACAACTTGCAGGAGTTGTCTCTTTCCATCGACATAGGTCATCAGGCTTGGTGGTAGGAGTCTTTACCCACTGAACTACCTCACCAGCCCATATTTAGCATCTGTATTTTCTGATTCATTTGAACAAGACAATTATCATACCTAAACCAAGGAACGAATGATTCACAATTGCAAGTCAGTATCTAAGAAAGCTGGAATGCTAGACCTAAACTGCCCAGGTGAAATTCTATTGAAACACACACAAATTCCTTCCCTTGTTTTCTGAAAAGCAACAGATTAAAGATGGTGGCGGTAATTAGTGTCACGTGAGAGCCCCCAAAGGGAACCCTGATTCAGGACACACTAATATTACATGCTTACACAAAGGCAGCTGTTGTGTGCACCACCCTGGGAAGCATTTATGGTGCTTGGGCTATTGGAGTAGCTTCAGCCAAAAAAAGAGGACGTTGGTAAGAAAAGAGGCCATCATGGGAGAGAGTGGAAGGCTGGGGAAGGTGTGGGGAGGGGAGCTCTGAAAGGCTGGAGTCCTGTCCTGTGTAAGGGACGTAAGGGATCTGGGTGAATCCTGTTACACTGCAGAGGGCAGACTGCGCCCAAGCAGAAGGCAAAGGCAGAGCACAGGAAGCTGAAAACTCTTGGTTTTCATCTCTTCATAAACAGACTAGGCTGTATAAGGCAGTGAGTTCCCCACAGCTAGGAGTATGTAAGAGAGCAACAGTGAAAAAAAGTCCCTGGAGGAGGGACACGGTCAGATCTAAAGGCCACTGTGTTGAGACCTGGCATGTCAATCATCTGTCCAGCAGCTTTGTTTTCTCCGTCAGACGTAACTCCATCGTGGCTGTTTGTTTTCTCCACATGCAGAGATCATCGGTTCTACAAATCTCATTATTCTTTTGGAGGATGAAATCTTTGCTGATTTTTTCAACACATTTCTTTCTCTCCCGGTAAGCATTCTTAGCTCTGAATCCAAGTTCCATCGACATGTCTAAGTGTCTGTTGTTTTTTTATTAATTTTTCAAATTGAGAATTTTTTTCTGCTTTTGAATTTATTATTATATTTGTGTGTGTGTGTGTGTGTGTGTGTGTGTGTGTGTGTGTGTGTGTGTGTGTGTGATGTAAGCACTATGGTGCGTGTGTGGAGATCAAAATGAAACTTGTGAGAGTCAGTGCTTTTCCTCCACTATGTCAAATTCAGGTCGTGAGGCTTTGGATGATGGTCATGAGGTGGATACCAGCGTTACCTACTGAGCCACCTTAATGGCCCTCAGTTTAATCCGAGCCAAAAAACAGGACCCAGAACCAGCTGTCACGTCTCCAGCAACTTCCCAATCAAATCATAACTCCGAAGCCTGCCTTTCCTGTCCAGAATTGTTCTGTGCTTCTGAAACTGTCTCGGGTCTCAGTAGCTATTTTAAGATGTTAGTCATCTAATTCACTAATATAATTTACGCACTTCACAGTGATGTTCTAGAAGCAGTGATATGGGAAGGTGTCATTCTAGTCAAAGGTATACGTAGATATAAAAGCTATTTCTAATTAGAAAAAGGTTCAGACCTTTGTTTTCTCTCTCTTAAGTTAACGAGAAGGTAAATATTGCAGTGCATTGGTAAATAATTCAACTATTTAGGGTCTTAGTTTTTACATACAAGCAAGATAGTTCCAAGGTCTGCATGGGTTATATCCAAACCTCAGAATTAAGTCATCTTAATATTCTTGTGTAAAGAAGGCTGTTAAAGTGGAAAGTACTCTTAAAATCAATGTCTCTTGAAATAACAACATCGGGGAGTCTCTCTTCCCCCATGGCTACAGATGAAACTTGCTCTATGTGCGAAGATTTCTTCTAGCTGCTTTCAGATTCATGTGATAAAACACCATGACCAAGGCAACTTGCGAAAGAAAAGTGGTGAGTGGTGGTGGCTTACACCATTAATCCCAGCACTCTGGAGGCAGAGGCAGGAGGATCTCTGAGTTCAAGGCCAACCTGGTCTACAGAGCAAGTTCCAGGACAGCTAGGACTACACAGAAAAACCTTGTCTCAAAAAAACCCAAAAAACAAAGAACAAACAACACCAACAACAAAACCAAAAAAAAAAAAAAAAAGAAAGTTTATTTTGACTAATGGTTCCAAAGGAATAAGAGTTCATGATGGTGGAGCAGAGGTGGCAGGCATGGCAACTGGGGCAGAAGCTGAGGGCTCATATTCTGAACCACAAACACAGGAGAGGGAAAGAGAGAGAGAGAGAGAGAGAGAGAGAGAGAGAGAGAGAGAGCTGGGAGTTATACATGGCTTTGAAACCTCAAAGCCCACATCCAGTGACATACTTCCTTTAACAAGGCCACACTCTCTAAACCTACCCAAATAGGACCACCTAACATTGCCACCAAACAGTGCCAAAAAGATACCCTCCATAGGCTCATATATTTGAATATTTGCCAGAGACCAAATATTCAAATATCTGAGCCTATGGAGAAAATACTTTTGCTGTTCTTGTTGAGATTGTGCTTCAGTTACGGTATTTCTCCCTTCCCTTTCCTCCCTCCAAACTCTTCCATAAACCCCTGCCTACCCTTTTTCAAATTCATGGCCTCCTTTTTTTTTAAAAAAAAAAAACTAATTGTTATTACATACATACGTGTGTTTGTATATACACACACATTCCTAAATATAACCTGTTCGATCCATATACATCCTTGGATGTATATTTTCAGGGCTGACCATTTGGCACTGGACAGCCATTTGGTGTGCTCTTCCACAAGCTGGACCACTTCTCTCGCTCCCAGTGTTACGAGGATGCCTCTAGTTCTTTGTGTGGGTTGAAGCCTTGCGCCTTGGTTTGCCCCCATCCTCCTTTGGCATGTCCACTGTTGTCCTCCTCGTTCAGCTCACATATAGGCAGTCATATTGGTGAGACTTCGCGAGTTTAACTTCTGATGTGACAGTCAGACTCAGTCTCACAGCAAAGCCCCTCCTCCTCTGGCTCTTACAGTCTTCTTGCCCCTTCTTACACAATGTCCCCTGAGCCTTATGTGTGGGAGTGCTTTGTAGTTGTACCCACTGGGACTGCACTTATGGAGGACATTCTTATCCCAATCATCACGTTTTCTTTCGCAGGTCTTTGGTCAGACACCATTTTATAATGTTGAGAATTCACAGTGGAGCTTGTGGCCAGAAATACCTTATGACTTGGTAAGATTCTTGAATGGCGAAAGGTTCAGGGCAGAGGGAGGGGGTGTAGCTGAAGAATTTGGAGATGGGGAGGAAGAAGATACCTAGAGGGTGGCCGTGGAGGAAAGTGTGAAGCAGCTGAGGAGAGAAGTAGCATTAAGCCAGGGAGACAGTTGGCAGGTTACCCACCGTGTGACAAGAAATTGCTGCTCAATTCTCTCTTTATATTCTAGTCGACAGTTAGGAAATCTCTCATGTCTGCTGTGATGGTTGGGGAGGAGATGCTTGGACACTGTGCTGAGAAGAAGTCTAAGGTCACACACCTAAGCAAGAAAGAACCTAAGATTTAGCTGACATAGTGTGAGGTGGGAAACTTGGGCCATAGATGTGACCAGCTGTGCACTGCGGGTCCAGTCCAAGGCCAGATGCCGCTCTCTTCCCGTTCTCTTCTGAAAGCATGCCTTTCTCTTTCTTTCTCCACCTTATTTCTTTTCCTTGTAAGTTGTTGTTCTCCTTTTCCATTATGTGGACTTTGGACCTGCCAGTGGCTTTCTGTGCTGTGCTCGTGGTGTCACTGCACAGATCACACTGAGCCTCCCTCACAGCAGGAGTGTCTTCTTTCTGAGCTCCAGAGACCTAAGACGACCATCCTACTTCGACTGCTGTATTTAGTTTCTCCACTATTACTCAAAACTTTGCTTCTCCCGCCCCCCCCTCCACAATTTGGTGAACTGTCTCTTAGGATCCTCCCTCTCCTCTAAATGGTGGTGTATGTGGTTTTTTTTCTATGTATTTGTGTAGTTATTGGAAGAGGAACTTGCTATATAGCTCAGGCTAGGCTAGAACTCATGATTCTCCTGCTAGGAGCTGGTAAAAGGTATGTGCCTTCACACTTAGCTTCTTTGTGCAGTTGACGTGGGTTGAGGTTTTATGAGAAATCATTTTGAAAAAGAGAAGCAAGATAGTCAAGTTGGACCTGACATCACAGAACAAGATTTTTTTTAAATGTTCATTTCAGTGCTATTTTCTTTTTTAATGCTTTTTAAATTGATTTTTATTGAGCTCTACAATTTTCTCTGCTCCCCTTCCTGCCTCTCCCCTCCCCGTCAAGCCTCTCCCAAGGTCCCCATGCTCCCAATTTACTCAGGAGATCTTGTCTTTTTCTACTTCCCATGTAGATTAGATCCATGTATGTCTCTCTTAGGGTCCTTGTAACATGAGGGCACTGGTTGGTTTTTGTCCTCCCACCAGGTCCCACAGTCATTAGGTCCCAAAGAAAATCACACAGAGGTCTCCAGAAGATTATAAACTGATTGGCCCATTAGCTCAGGCTAAGTATTAGTTCTTATAAGTTATATTAACCCATTATTCTTATCTATGTTAGCCACATGGCTCAGTACCTTTTTCAGTGGGGCAGGTCACATCCTGCTTCTTCGGTGGTCTGGGCAGGAGTGAGGAGGAATGGGCTTCCTCCTTCCCAGCATTCTCCTGGTCTCATCGCCCTGCCTCTCTTTCCTGTCTGGTTGACCTGCCTACATTTCCTACCTGGCCAATCAGCGTTTATTTAAAACATGGTTGACAGAATACAGACAATTATACCGCACCAGGTCCTCATTGTTGTCAGGTTCTCTGGGATTGTGAATTGTAGGCTGGTTTTTCTTTGCTTTATGTTTAGAAACCACCTATAAGTAAGTACATGTGATAACTGTCTTTCTGTATCTGGGTTACCTCACTCAAAATGATATTTTCTAGATCCATCCATTTGCCTGCAAATTTCAAGATGTCATTTTTTTCTGCTGTGTAGTACTCTATTGTGTAAATGTACCACATTTTCCTTATCCATTATTCAGTCGAGGAGCATTTAGGTTGTTTCCAGGTTCTGGCTATGACAAACAATGCTGCTATGAACATAGTTGAGCACATGTCCTTGTGGAACGATTGAGCATCCTTTGGATATATACCCAAAAGTGGTATTACTGGGTCTTGAGGGAGGTTGTTTCCTAATTTTCTGAGAAATCACCACACTGATATCCAAAGGGGTTGTACCAGCTTGCACTTCCACCAGCAATGCAGGAGTGTTCCCTTTACCCTACAACCTCTCCAGCATAAGTTGTCATCAGTGTTTTTGATCTTGGCCATTCTTACAGGTATAAGATGGAATCTCAGAGTTGTTTTGATTTGCATTACAGAACAGGATTTTTGCTACTCTTTTTTTTATTTTGGTCAAACAAAAATTTTTTTGTTTTTCTTAAACAAACTTGGGAATAAGGAAAACTTTCTGAGCTATTTCATGTTGGGATTTTGTTTTATATGGGTGGGTGTGTTTTAATTTTTTATTTTCAACTTAACAACTTTCATCTTTGGAAACCTCAGTTCAAGTCTCTACTCCCCTTAGGCACAACTTTTAACCAGCGCTTCCAGCCAGATGTTGCAAATGCAACATGACTTGATGCCCCTTTCTTTTCTTTTCTTCCTTTCTTTCTTTTTTGTTTGTTTTTTTGAGACAGGGTTTCTTTGTGAAACAGTCCTGGACTTTGGAACTTACTCTGTCAACCAGGTTGAACTCGAACTCACAGAGATCCACCTGCCTCTGCCTTTGCCTCCTGAGTGCTGCGATTAAAGCTGTGGACCACCACTGCCCGATTTGATGCTCCTTTCTGTGCTGGATTTCTGCAGGGTTCAGTCCCATTTATCTTTCTGTTATTTTGTTTGGACTCTAGATTGCCAAGTACAAAGGATTATTGACCTGGTTGGAAAAATACCGGTTACCTTTCTTCTGCAAAACAGACTTGTGTTTCCACTACATTCTCTGTCAGGAGCTCATCAGCTTTATTAAGTCCCCAGAAGGAGGTAAGCATAGGTGTGAGAACATGTGGGGAAATACGGGAATCCAAGCTGCATAATGATGCTATGCACATCAGTTCTATGATGTGATCCAAATCCTGCCTGCATTTGTAGCCATGGAAGAAGTCTAACACCTGTTGCACCAAGAGGTGACACTTCTGGCATCCAGGGACATCTGCCTTCACATGCATATACATAACCAAAAATGATAATAAGTCTTTTAAAATTTTTAATTCTTTTAGGGAAGACAGTACGAACGGGAGCATAGGAAGACAGGTTGTGAAATGCCACCTTTAGGGATGGCACAACTATTACCATTATGGACTCAGCAGCCTCAGCTACCTGCTCCAGATGGCACAGTACTGATCCTGTCAACGATCAACTATGAATGGGAGAAGGGCTCATGAGGCCTTACCCCTAAACTATTGAATATTGAAAAATTACGGCAAAGGGGGAAATTGGTTTCAGTTGTGTACTCACTTCTGAAGCCACCAGGCTCTCCAGTAGGTCTGTGCAAAACTGTGTGGACACATCACAGAGACGTGCCTGGTTACACTGGGGGGCAGGGTCGCAGAACAAAACAAATAGGATGGAAATGTGGGAAAGATCTGTAGGGAAGGGCAGGGAAAGGGTGGGAAGAAAGTGAAAGAGAATGGAGGGGTGAGAGCATGCACAAAATTGTCCAAAAGCGAGTTTAACTGATAATGATAATCCTGTCAGAGCCACATCATTGAAAGTGAATGGATGGAGCCTTTCTACTGCCGCCATAGTGATGACACAATCCTGACGATCCTGGATATTAAGACAGGCCTTGGGTGGTTAGATTTGTTTGTTTTGTTTTTGTTTTTGTTTTTTATGGATACTGATCTCAGGAGCAGTTAGCACCAGACCTGAACACAGAAATGGAGTCTGTGACCTCTGAAGTGTGATTATGAACATCACCCTGGAGGAATGGACTTCCCAGGATCATTCTAAAAGGAGCCCCACTGAAATGTGATACAGGAAGCCTTTGGGATCCTAGATGTTATTGGAAAAAAAAATACAGGAAGGACCAGAACACTGAAGACAATGGCAACAATTCAAGAGAAATCAAGACATCAAATTGTAGAGAGAGTATGTGAACATAATGGAGACAGTCAGTGGGGAGAAAAATTCAGCTGTGTTCTAGATCCTCTTCTGAACAAAATTAATCCTTGTGGAGTAAAACCGTGCAGAACGGAAGTGTGTGGAGATGTCCTCAGTGTTCACTTGTTCCCAGTGTTCACATCACATTTGAGGGTGGATGCAAACGAGATGAGTATCACGAGTTAGAGGAGGTGCTATAGATGTAAGGAATGAGGAGACTTCCTCAGTTCTCCCCAATGATTTAAGAATCATGTGAAGATTCACATTGGAGAAAACTACAGATGCAAACAATGGAGAAAACCCTTCAGAATGCATAGCTGTGTTAAAAAAAGAATCATGTTGGAGAGAAATCTTATTGCATGAGCCATGTAACACACAGCAGAGTTGGATCCCATAAATACCTGTGTGCAACCAGTTTCACTTTCAGTCAGGAAAGAAGGTGCAGCGGAAAAGAACATCATATGTAAGAAAGGCGAGAAAGCCTTCACGTATCCTTTCTCACTTTAGAGCTTTGAAAGGAATCGCTGAAGAGAAGCCCCATGAATATGCGCAGGGTGGGGGAAAGCATTCATTTGCTCCATTTCCTTCTGATACCAAAAAAAAAGCCACAATGAAGAGAAAATTTATGAATGCAAGCAATGTGGTAAAGCCTTCCCTAATGTGGTAAAGCCTTCCCTTTGTTTCAGTTTACTTCATTGCTATCAATGAATCCACAACAGAAAGAATATATGTCACCCCTATATATGTCACCAATGTGGGAAAGCCTTTGGTGACCACACTTAACCTTCCATACCTGTGGTGGTTTGTATGAGATTTGCTTCCATAAGCTCATATATTTGCATGCTTGGTCACCAATTGAACTGTTTGAACAGATTAGGAGGTGTGGAGTAGGTGTGGCCTTGTTGAAGGCGGTGTGTCACTGGGAGTAGGCCTTGAGGTTTCAAAAGCCCACATATTAAAAGTAGTCTTTGGAGTCTCAATGTAACAGCAGAATAGAAACACACCAGGCCTGGTGTCTTTCTCTTTACCTGTGGATCAAGATATAAAGCTCTTAGCCATAGCTGCAGTGCCTGCCTGTGTGCCACCAATGCTCCCGTCTGTGATGATAATGGACGAAGCCTCTGAACTGTAAGCCAGCCCCCAGTTAACTGCTTTCTTTTATCAGAGTTGGCGTGGTCATCTGTCTCTTCACAGCAATAGAACAGTGACTAAGACAGTACCACAGCATTCACAGTGGACTCAAACACCCCATGTGTGTAAGCATTGTGGTAAAGCCTTTTACAAATTGCAGTTCCTCTTGATACCATGAAAAGAGTCACAGGAGAGAAATGTTATGTATCTAACCAATGTGGGAAGCCTCACTTATCACAGTTGCCTTAGATGCCACAGAAAGATTTGCAAAGGCGAGAAGCCCTATATATAAATGTAGGAAAACATTCATCTTTTCCTATGTTCTTCAATGTCATAGAATGATTCAGTGGAGGGAAACAGTGTTATGTGATATGGGAAAGCCTTCACTCATCCTGGTTCCCTTCGGTTCCAGGAAGGGTTTCAGAGTGGAGAAAATCATTAGGGTATAAGCTATGTGTGAAAGCCTTATATCGTTGGAGTAAATTGTGAGCACATGAATATGAGTATACTGGAGATAAACAATATGGATGTAGGAAATGTGGGGAGGCCTTCTCTTGTTCTGCTTCCCTTTGAAAATATGTAAAAAGTCACAACTGAGAGATTCTCTAAATACACTATGTAGGTAGGTCCCATTGCCACAACATATTTATGGCAAGCATGACTATGCATGGTAAAGAAAACTCATATCAACATAAAACGTTTATGAGGATCTCTATCAACTCAGGTTAAATACAGATATGAAAGAGTAGACTGGTGAAAATCAAGAAGTACAAGTCTTTAGTTCGCCCATACTATGTGACACACACTAAGTCAGGACTTTGTAAATGTGAAAAAGAAATATGTCTATTATATCAAACAGTTTCATAGATTTGAAGAAAAACCTTCTGTATTGGAATAGTATCAATATAAGTAATACAAAAAACTTTATTCAAAATAATTTGTGTAGAATGCTCTAGAAATTATCTAACTTTCATAAGTTTTATAAAAACTTTAAATATGTTTGTCATTCATTCATTCTTAAGGTAGATAGCGAGATTATGCAGTCTAGTTTCATTCCTGAAAATAAGTGTTGAAGTAAAACAGTTCTATAAGCATATTGAAATATCTACCATACTGAGAGACTTTATTTTTATGTAGCTTTTAAGTAATTGATTAAAGGGTATTTGATTGGGCTCATGTAATAGGCATTTATCTTTTATACATATACTTTGTCTCTTGAGATCAAATGATATTTTTATTAGCTTTAGTATTTTCTACTATTGGATTATAATTTTTGTAAATATATGCATATATTTCTTTAAGAGTTTGTTAAGTGTTTCTTACACTGTATGAATTAGTATACATTCATGAATTACATCAATTTTACAAGGTTTTTAGAGAAAAAAAGGTAAATGAATGGGGAAATTACATACCAATAGTAACTAAAAGAGACCTGGAGTGGCTCTAACAAAATCAGACAAAGCAGACTTTAAACCAGAAGGGACACATTATATGCATGCAAAGTTCAAATTATCAAGGCGATATAATAACTGCAAACTTTTACTTTTCTCTTGGAGGCCATCCAAACATGAAAAAAAACTTCACAGAACTAAATTCAGAAACAGACAACTCATCTACGACCATAACACCTTGAATGCACCCAATCTCATATGCTCTCAGAAGCTATGAAACATGTAAGAGACAAGTCTCAGTCCTTTCTAAATGATTCCAATATCTAACAACAAAGTTACTTCAAAATTCATTCTATGAAGACATCGTTACCCTGATACCAAAGCCAGACAAAGAAGCTGTAAGAAAAAAAGGCTCAATGATCTTTATTAATATTGATATAAAAATACACAATAAAATGTTAGGCACCTGAACTCAGCAGCGTAGTAAAAGGTTTTACGTTCCGAGCAAACAGACTTATTCGCAGAGGGCAAGAATGGTTCAGCATCCTCTGGCATCCTTTAGCACACTGCAATAACAGAATGAAGTAAGATTCCCACTTAGCATTGTAGTGGCAGTCTTTACCAGAGCAATTAAGAAAATAAAGAAAAGAAAAAAGATTTTGTTTTTAGAAAAATAGAAGATGATAGAAAACAAAACTAGAATTATCACTGTTCACATTATACAATATTGTATGTAAAACAAAAACCCTAATGTTTCCACAAAATTTCCTGTTAGAACTGATAAATGAATCCCGTAGTGAGATACAAAGTCACATAAATAGTTTATATATTCTCCATAAACAATTGAACAAGAAATCACAAAACAATCAAATTTATAAGAATATTAAAAATAATATAAAAGTAAATATTTAGGAATTAACTCGGTCAAACAGGTGAAATGTTTGCACAATGAAAATTACAAAACATTGCAGAAACAAACTAAGAAAGAAATTAATAGAAATACCTCCTATGTTCATAGTTTGGAAAACAAATATTGCTAAGACATTAGTACTCTTTAAAAACACAGATTCCTGAAATCCCAATAGCTTCTTTTACGAAAATAAGAAAGTCAGTCCTAAAATTCATATAGCAACTCAGTGGATCCTGAGTAGCTATAACAATTTTGAAATTGGAGAGAAAAATGGGGGTCTCATACATCCAAATTTTAAAACTTAGTACAAGACTATAATAATCAGTTTAGTACTGGCAGAATGACAAATCTTAAGACCATTGAAAAACAATATAAAGCCCAGAAATAAACACCAAGCATACAATGAAATGACTTTTGAGAAGAGTTCCAAAATTATTCTGTGAAAGAATAGTCTCCAATAGACGATGCTGAGTGCTGGGGAAATGGCTTAGTTGGCAAGATGCTCACCTTACAAGGGGGAGGACCCGCGTTTAATTACAGAGACAGCTGGCTTAGTGCCACACACTTGAAATCCTAGCATTAGGGCACTGGAGACAGGTGGATCTCTGGGGAACACTCCACTCAGTCAGCCTGTCCTATTAGGCAAGTTCCAGTTCAGTGAAAGGTCCTGACTCAAAAGTGGAAGGTGGATGGCTTTGATGGCAGCCCCTAATGGTAGCCCCTGATGGCACCAGAGGTTGTCCTCTGGCTTCGACAAACACACGTATATGCATGAATCCTGAGACACACACACACACAGAGAGAGAGAGAGAGAGAGAGAGAGAACACAAAAGAAAACAAGTTGCTGGAACAAATGAAAGTCAAGATATATGAAAAAGGCTGGGCGGAGGTGGCGCACGCCTTTAATCCCAGCAGTTGGGAGGCAGAGGCAGGCGGATCTCTGTGAGTTCGAGACCAGCCTGGTCTACAAGAGCTAGTTCCAGGACAGGCTCCAAAGCTACAGAGAAACCCTGTCTTGAAAAACCAAAAAAAAAAAAAAAAAAAGGAAAAAAAGATATATGAAAAAGAAGTTTACCTCTATAAAACATGGTAGATAATAATGAACATAAATTAAAGAAAGACCTAATTATTAGATCTAAAACTGCAAAACCAATAGAAAGTCCAGGCCCAGGGTTTCACATCATTGGATTTGGCAGTGATTTCTTGACTGTGGCATCAGTGCAGAGTTAACCTTAGAATTTAGACCTCAGAGGAAACTACCAACGGAAAAAAAAGGAACAGCATAGAATGGAAGAAAATATTTGAAAGCTATATTATTTGAAAGAGGAGAACCATAATATATAAATAACTCTTAAAACTCAACAACAACAAAAACTATAAAATGAAAATAGGCAAAAAGATATGCAAAGCCATTTCCTCCGCAGAAGATGAACAGATAGCTAATAATCACATAGAAAGATGCCTAGTTCACTAGTTGTAAGGGAAATACAAGCCAAAACCGAACTGAGATACAACCTCATATCCATTAGCATGCCTACTGCACAACCACTCCCCAAGAAAACTTGCACAATGAGAACTGTTGGGGAGGATGTGAGAAAATTGGAACTCTTACATGTGGTCAGTAGCAATGTTAAATGACGGAGTCACCGCAGAAAGCAGTACTGCAATTTTTAAAAAAAAACCAGCAGACACAGAATTACCATGCTGTCCGGTAGTTTTACTTCGAGGTGTATGTAAAAGGAATTGAATACAGAGTCCCAAAGAGTTCTTTGGGCACCCATGTTCCCAATGGTTACTCACACAGCTAAGATGATGAAGCAACCCTCGTCCATCAACAAATCAGTAGCTAAGGAAAACATCACCCATATATGCAATGGATTGCTATGCTGCCGTGAAAAGGAAATGTTGGCATGCGCTACAACATGGGGCAAGTCGAAGAGACCGTACTATGTGAACTGAGCAATTAGAAAAGGAAAAATACTGTATGTTCCATTTGTACGAAGTGTTGAGTCAAAAGTCACAGGAAGAAAAGTGCGTTGGTAACTGCCAGGAGCTGGGGGGACTGAGACATGAGGGTTATTATGTAATGGTTACGATTTCAGTTTAACCTGAAAAAGAAAGCATTTTGGAGACGCATGGTCATTTTAATAGCACATTACAAATGTATCTAATGAGACTGAATTGTACACTAAAAATAGTTAAAATAATAATTTTTAAAATGTATGTTAATACAATAAAAACAGGGAAACGTAATTCAGATCAGACGCACATCTGCTTAATGCCTTTGTGCCCCACCCCCCAGCATCCACCCACACTCACCAGTGGTTCTTGACTCTGGGCAAATCCAGCACCCCTGCACCCCGAGGGGCCCTCCAGACGAGTCTCCCTTTCCTTTTAGGTCCCATCACTTCTCCCTGCCCCGCCCCCCGGTACTCCAGTCCAGCCTCACTGACTCCCAGTTCATCAAGCATGCCGGATACTTTCCCAGCGCTCTGCTCTGCACTAGCTGTTCCTCAGCCTGGAATGCTCTCCCCAGATATCCACAGGGCTCTCCCTGTCACCTCAAAGGCTCATGAAACCCCACCTCCAGTGAAAGCTGTTCTAATGATCCCGTGGAATCCTGTCCATCCCAGCATGCTTTACTTTGCTCTACCGCATTATTTTTGCAGTTCTTACCACTTTCAGTCTTATTGAATAACGTACTCATCATACATATTTTTGGCACATCTCTTTCACAGGAATTGAATATAAACCCCTCAGGGCCAGGAATTTTTGTTTGACACCCCAGGCATGGAACAAGGCATGGCATCTAGTAGCCATGTAGCCAGTATTTGTTGAATGAGTGAACAAAATTTCGGTGTAGAATTGAATTGGCAACTTTGGACTCACTAGCCAAAGGAAGGTACAGTCAGGGAGCCAAATATTGTGCCAAGCCCCCTGCTATACTTAACTATCACTTCAATTACATTTTACACACACGCACACACACACACACACACACACACACACACAGAGAGAGAGAGAGAGAGAGAGAGAGAGAGAGAGAGAGAGAGAGGAGGGGAGACAGAAGGAGAGAGGAGAGAGTCAAACTGCTTTTAAGGACAATATCATTGTCAGATAGGGACCGTAGTGAGGGAGAGGGTATTTTGAGATGGACACATATGCACACATGCACATATGCACACATGAAGACCCTGCATGCACCTCTGACACATGTTACCAGATGGCCCAGTGCCGAGTTTCAAAGGCACCACAGTCAGGACCCCATTCATCTAACTGACTGACACTGAATGAGCGGGATTTGGTTGTGTGCAGGGCTGAGAGAAGGGCGAGAGGAAGAGTTCATGTTCTGTTTCTCATCGTCTTTCCTGGCAGCCAAGATGATGAGATGGAAAATGGCAGACCAGTGGCTCCTGAAAAAATGCATCGCTGGGGTCAGAGGGATATGGCGTTTCTGCTCCTACCTCATGGGCAGTGCAGGTGGGTTTCTGAAAAAACCCTTAGCAGTTTCCAGGGTGTCCAAACCTCAGATGGCAGTTACATGCGTCAGTGGAAAAATCTAGATATATTGAATAGTGCAGTTTGGGTGAAAGATCGCTAAGTTACAGTAAAAGTAATCCAAATCCCTTTCATTCATCCATATAGCAGTATTAGCTAAGCATGTCTGTGTGGTAGCCACTATGCTAGTAGGATGGAGTACAACGATGCACAGGGGTCATACGTTCCTCCTCCTCCTTTCTGGTTTTTTGAAACACGGTTTATCTGTGTAGCCGACTGTCCCAGAACTCACTCTGTAGATCAGGCTAGCCTCAAACTCAGATCCACCTGCTTCTACCTCCCAAGTGCTGGGACTAAAGGACACTCCCCCCCACCCCCCATAAGTTCCTGTTTCTTAAAGCTTCCACTATGGTAAGAAACAGACCTGTAACCTGTTTTGAGAGTGGGAAACACTGCTCTCTGTTCTATTGGGTCTAGTAGTGCCAGGATGCTGGGAGGCTACTGGCTGACCCAGGATGACACTCCAGCCCAGCACATTGAGTTTCATTCCATGACAGGCCCTAGTTTTAAGGATGAAACCCTGGGTCTCTGGGGAGCAGTAAGAATTGGGCAAGCTGCATCTTTCAGTTTACTATTTGGGGATGGCAAAGTTATAAAATAGGGAACATGGTCTTTGGCACCTCTGGACTGTAGCCCATCTGTAGGCTGCTCAGAGTCCATGATCTAGGGAATATCCTTTCCCCCGAGGTCTTCTGTTTCTCCGTCTTTTTCTGAGAACAAACAATATCCCATGATTTGTAACGTCACAGTTTCCCCTAAAGTGACTTTGTTTTTAAAAGCATAACCAAAGAAAGACATAAAGGACCCTTTTCCATTAAGTCCATTTTCCCCGTCCTCCCCATCCTCACACACAGGAGACTTCCTGGAGACACCAACTTAGCTGGAAGTTGGCTGGTGATGGTGTCTGGTGCAGCAGAACAAGCCTTGGGAGGGTCTGAGCAGTGGCACCAAGATAACATTCACCAAAGGCTGAGCAGCTGCACCCAGATATGTTCATCAGAGGGGCGGGATTCGAGTGCGACTCTGAGTCTCTCCTGTCTGACCTGTAGGTGAAGAGTTGCTGGATTTCTGGATCCTTGCTGAGAAGATCCTGAGCATAGACGAGACAGATGAGTATGTGAGAGACTACTACCTGTCCCTCCTGCTCATGCTCAAGGCCACCCATCTGCAGGAAGGCTCCCGAGTGGTGACTCTCTGCAACATGAACATCAGTAAGAACTCTGGCATGTGCGAAATGGAGTTCTTGTGGGATGTAACCCGGAAGCTCAATCTGGTCTCTGCTATCCCGCATCTTTTGCTTTCCACACTGTTATCTTCTCCACTTCTCGGTGCCAGGGGTTTAAGCGGAACTCACAGCCTGTAACAGGGAAAGGGCTGAAAGACAGCAGCTATGCCCAGGGTGGTGCCCAGGCCTTCCTGAGATCCAGCTGGCCAGTGCAGGTTGATCCAGAGAAGAGAACAAGAACTGGGACAGGATGGCTTGGAAATTACTGTATCTTCCGAGTCTGCATGGCTCTGTTATATTTTTTTTCTTTTTAAAATGTTTATTTATTTATTTTACATCCTAATCACAGTATCCCCTCCCCCCTTTCCCCCATCCCCCTTCTGCCTGCCCCTGGTCCATACAATCCTTCTTTGTTTCTGTTCAGAAAAGGCAGGCCTCCCATGGATATCAACAAAACATTGCATATCAAGTTGTAATAAGACTAAGCACCTCCCCTTGCATAGGGAGGCTAGGCAAAGCTAGGCAAGGCTAGGCAAGGTTAGGCAAAGCCAGGCAAGGCTAGGCAAGGCAACCCGGTATGAGTAAGAGGGTCCCAAAAGTCAATAAAAAAGTTAGAGATAGCCCCTGCTTCCACTGTTAGGAGTCCACAAGAAAACATAACTGTCCAATACATACAGAAGGACTTGTCAGTCCCATGCAGGCTCCGTGATTGTCAGTTCAGACTCTGTGAGCTCCTATGAGCCCAAGTTAGTTGATTCTGTGGGTTTTCTTGTGATTTCCTTGACCCCTCTGGCTCCTACAATCCTTCCTCCCTCTCTTCCTCAGGATTCTTCGAGTTCAGCCTAATGTTTGGCGGTGGGTCTCTGCATCTGTTTATATCAGTTGCTGAATGAAAACTCTCTGATGACAATTGGGCTAGGCACCAATCCCAGCACATCTTATAGAGGCTCTGTTATATTTTTGTGTTAATGAGATTCTCTAGAACAAATAACAGCCCGTGGACTCAAGGTAGTATCCGTGACCTTTGCAAGCAGACTGTTTTGAAGTTTTAGAGTTCAACAAAAATTATTTGTGGTTTACAAAGCTTAAAATACTTACTGTCTGGCCTACTATCTGTGACATTATCTAAACTCTTTCTCTTGACTATCAGGTTCATCTCTATTAGTCTGAATGAAAAATGAAGAGGCATTTTGAAAACAGTATCACTGTGTTCTGTAAGATATGCTGTTTAAGATCAGTCACAGTCTTCTCATTCCTAGCAATAATTAAAACTGGATATTATCTGGGTGTGGGTGCGTATGCCCATAATCTCAGCACTTGGGAAGTGGAGACAAGAGGATCAGGAATTTAAGGCCATCTTGACTAGATAGTGAGGGTAGCCTGGGCTATATGAAACATTTAATTGATAACATTGACTCCAGGACTAGCAATGACTGGATATTATTTGAAGGATTTGATTCTTTGGTGTTATCCAGCCCAAATTCTTTGGTCATTGTTTAGAACCACGAGTCTCATTCATGTGTGTACAATCTCATTTTTATCACGTTTTCTTGTATCTTTTGCCTTTGTTTACAATACAATCTAAAACGGGCTCAAGAAATCCCACAAAAAACTGGGTTGCTTCCATGGGAAAGAAGAAAGTCATGAGAGAAAAGCAGCTACTGTGTGCTAAGAAGACATCAAAAGCATTGCCACTGTGTGCCTGCTCTGTCCCCGGGATCTCACACAGAACTCGCAACATACTAGACACAAAGACATTCAGAAAGTCTCCAGATCCCCTTTCACCACACGGGCTATCAGCACCTCGTTTCTCATCCTTTCTCTCTCTCTGCTTTCAGAGTCCCTCCTGAACCTCTCCATCTGGCATCCCAACCAGTCCACCACCAGAAGGGAGATCCTAAGCCACATGCAGAAAGTGGCTCTCTTTAAAATCCAGAGCTACTGGCTCCCCAACTTTTACACCCATGCCAAGATGACAATGGCCGACGAGGAAGCGTGTCATGGCTTGATGCAGGAATATGAGACTCGCCTGTGCAGTGTCTGCTGCACACACGCAGGAGGGCTCCCTCTAAACATGAGCATCAAAAGATCCCACCATTCCCAAAAGAAGTACTCAAGCAGGAAGGCCAAGAGGAAGTTGTGGCAGCTGATCAACCCTATCTTATGGTCTCTGGAAACAGACCCCAAGCCGGAAGTCTCCACTAATCCCCAACAAGGGACTAGTCTTCCAGAAAAGGTAGTTTTACGAAAGCCTTTTCTGGGAGTAGATTCTTCACAGGAGGCAATAATCCATTTCCTGAACAAGGATACTCATCACGCCAAGAAACCCACTGTGAAGAAAAGACCCAAGATCCAATTCCACATGGAGGGCCTCTTTGAGACAGCGTACTCTAACCACCTGAGAATTTCCACTCCCATCATCAACCACACTGCCCCACTGGTGGTCAAGAAGTCCCTTAAACAAAGCATCTCCTTTGGCTACACTCACTGGGCCCTGTGTGCCGATGCCTGTGCAGGGGGGCCCTTCCGGTATCACCTGAAGAAGATGAACTTGAAGGTGGAGGTAAAACTCCTGGACCTTTGGCAGGATCTGCAGCATTTCCTCGGCGTTCTGATGAGCAACAGGAGGAGTGGGAACGCTCTCTTTCGCCACATGCTTGGTAACAGAATCTGTGAGCTCTACCTGAATGAGCAGATCGGGCCACCGTTACCACTCAAACCTCAGACCATTCAGGGCCTGAAGAAGCTCCTGCCTTCTGGAGATGTGAATCCCTGGATCCCCAAAGCCCAGAAGGAGATCTGTAAGGTAGGCCGTGTTTCAAAACAATAGGTGAGCATCTGGCAGATTAGGTCAAGGCCTGGAAATAATGCTGTCTGATCGTTTATACTCACTTTGTTAAAGGTAGAATTATCCACACAAACCTTCAAACACTGGGGATCTGGTTAATTTTCTAATGTAGAAGTTTTGTGACTCCCTGAAACAATCAAAACCTCCGAAGTTGAATGGCTGAGTGTGTGGTCGATATCCATCTACCATGCATGGCTTTTCACTCCTACCTCAAGTGCAGCCTTCCCAAACCGCGAAATTCAGAGGATTATGCTGAAGGAAGCTTTAAGAACTCTCAGGCACTGGGAAGTAGAGTCTCTTCATTCTAATTTTGTTTTTGTTGCTGTTATAAAATACCCTGACAGGAGGCAACACAGGAGAAAAATATTTATTTGGCTTACAGGTTTTTTTTTTTAATTTTTTAAATTTTTTATTTTTCCATTCAAAAATTGACCCTTCCTCCCCTTCTCCCATTCCCCTCCTACTCCCCCACTAACCCTCCTCCCTCCCACTCCATCCTTAAGAGAGGGCAGGGTACCACCTGCCCTGTGGGAAGTCCAAGGCCCTCCCCCATCCATCCCGGCCTAGGAAGGTGTGCATACAAGTGAACTAGGGTCCCAAAAAGCCAATACATGCAGAAGAGACAGGTCCCAGTTCTATTATCAATGGCTTCTCAGTCCGCTCCCATTGGCAGCCACATTCAGAGAGTCTGGTTTGATCACATGCTCGTTCAGTCCTGGTCCAGCTGGATTTGGTGAGCTCCCATTAGATCAGGCACACTGTCTCAGTGGGTGGACCAACCCCTCGCGGTCCTGATTTCCTTGCTCATCTTCTCCCTCCTTCTGCTCTTCAACTGGACCTTGGAAGCTCAGTCCATTGCTCTGATGTGGATGTGGGTCTCTGTCTCTAACTCCATCCATCGGACGAAATTTCTAAGGTGATAGTCAAGATATTCATCAGTGTGACTATGGGACAAGGCCAGTTCAGGCACCCTCTCCTCTGCTGCCCAAGGACCTAGCTGGGGACATACCCATGGACACCTGGAATCCCCTCTAGAGCCAAGTGTCTTGCCCACCCTAAAATGGCTCCCTTAATGTAGATATCTTCTTCCCTGCTCCAATATCTGCCCTTCCTCCATCTCCACCCTCCCACTCCTCCAAGCTCTCCCCAGTCCTTCGCTTCTCCCTCTCCCCTTCCCCCAGACCCACCCTCACCCCTACCCCCACCCCCATGCTCCCAACTTTTGCCAGGCTATCTTGTTTGCTTCCAATTTCCAGGAGGATCTATATATTCTTTGGGTTCACCTTGCTATTTGGCTTCTCTAGGATTGTGAACTATAGACTTAATGTCCTTTGTTTATGGCTAGAGTCCACTAATGAGTAAGTACATACCATATTCATCTTTTTGGGTCTGGGTTATCTCACTCAGGATAGTGTTTTCTATTTCCATCCGTTTGCATGCAAAATTGAAGATGTTATTGTTTTTTACTGCTGAGTAGTATTCTAATGTGTATATATTCCACACTTTCTTTATCCATTCTTCCATTGAGGGGCACCTAGGTTGTTTCCAGGTTCTGACTATTACAAATAATGCTGCTATGAACATAGTTGAACAAATGCTTTTGTAGTATGATTGGGCATCTCTTGAGGTAGGGTGATTCCCAATTTCCTGAGAAACCGCCACACTGATTTCCAAAGTGGTTGCACAAGTTTGCATTCCCACCAGCAATGGATGAGTGTTCCCCTTTCTCCACATCCTCTTCAGCATAGGCTATCATTGGTGTTTTTGATTTTAGCCATTCTGACAGGTGTAAGATGGTATCTCAAAGTTGTTTTGATTTGCATTTCCCTGATCGCTAAGGAAGTTGAACATGACCTTAAGTATCTTTTGGCCATTTGAACTTCTTCTGTTGAGAATTCTCTGTTCAGATCATTACCCCATTTTTTTAATTGGGTTATTTAGAATTTTAATGTCTAGTTTCTTGAGTTCTTTATATATTTTGGAGATCAGACCTTTGTCTGATGTGGGGTTGGTGAAGATCTTCTCCCATTCAGTAGGATGCCTTTTTGTCTTAATGACAGTGTCCTTTGCTTTACAGAAGCTTCTCAGTTTCAGGAGGTCCCATTTATTCATTGTTGCTCTTATTGTCTGTGCCACTGAAGTTATACATAGGAAGTGGTCTCCTGTGCCCATGTATTGCAGGCTACTTCCCACTTTCTCTTCTATCAGGTTCAGTGTGGTCAGATTTATATTGCGGTCTTTAATCCATTTGGACTTGAGTTTTGTGCATGGTGATAGATATGGATCTATTTTCATTCTTCTACAGGTTGACATCCAGTTATGCCAGCACCATTTGTTAAAGATGCTTTCTTTCTTCCATTGTATAATTTTAGCTTCTTTGTCAAATATGAGGTGTTCATAGGTTTGTGGATTAATATCCGGGTCTTCGATTCGATTCCATTGGTCAACGTCTCTGTTTTTATGCCAATACCAAGCTGTTTTCATTACTGTAGCTCTGTAATAGAGTTTGAAGTCAGGGATGTTAATGCCTCCGGAAGTGCTTTTATTGTATAGGATTGTTTTGGCTATCCTGGGTTTTTTGTTTTTCCATATAAAGTTGATTATTGTTCTCTCAAGGTCTGTGAAGAATTTTGTTGGGATTTTGATGGGGATTGCATTGAATCTACAGATTGCTTTTGGTAGAATTGCCATTTTTACTATGTTGATCCTACCAATCCAAGAGCATGGGAGATCCTTCTGTTTTCTGGTAACCTCTTCAATTTCTTTCTTCAAAGACTTAAAGTTCTTGTCAAATAGATCTTTCACTTCCTTGGTTAGAGTTACCCCAAGATACTTTATGCTATTTGTGGCTATCGTGAAAGGTGATGTTTCTCTGATTTCCCTCTCTGCTTCTTTATTCTTTGTGTGTAAGAGGGCTACCGATTTTTTGGAGTTTACCTTGTATCCTGCCACATTACTGAAGGTATTTATCAGCTGTAGGAGTTCTTTGGTAGAGTTTTCGGGGCACTTATGTACACTATCATATCATCTGCAAATAACGAAAGTTTGACTTCTTCCTTTCCAATTTGAATCCCCTTGATCTCCTTATGTTGTCTTATTGCTATTGCTAGAACTTCAAGCACTATTTTGAAGAGGTATGGAGAGAATGGACAGCCTTGTGTTGTTCCTGATTTTAGTGGAAAGGCTTCAAGTTTCTCTCCATTTAATTTGATGTTAGCTGTTGGCTTGCTGTATATTGCTTTTATTATATTTAGGTATGAATCTTGTATCCCTAATCTCTCCAAGACCTTTATCATACAGGGGTGCTGAATTTTATCAAATGCTTTTTCAGCATCTAATGAAATGATCATATGGTTTTTTTCTTTCAGTTTATTTATATGATGGATTACATTGATAGATTTCCGTATGTTGAACCAGCCCTGCATCTCTGGGATGAAGCCTACTTGATCATAATGGATGATTTTTTTGATGTGTTCTTGGATTTGGTTTGCCAGTATTTTATTGAGAATTTTTGCATCGATGTTCATGAGTGAGATTGGTCTGTAATTCTCTTTCTTGGTTGTGTCTTTGTGTCGTTTTGGTATCAGGGTAATTGTAGCTTCATAAAAGGAGTTTGGCAATGACTCTTCTGTTTCTATTTTGTGAAACACATTAAGGAGTATAGGTATTAGCTCTTCTTGGAAGTTCTGGTAGAATTCTGCATTAAAACCATCTGGTTCTGGGCTTTTTTCGGTTGGGAGGTTTTTGATAACAGCTTCTATTTCCTCGCGACTTATAGGTCTATTTAAGTTGTTCACCTGGTCTTGATTTAATTTTGTTATATGGTACCTATCTAAAAAAAAAGTCCATTTCTTTTACATTTTCCAATTTTGTGGCATACAGGCTTTTGTAGTAAAATCTAATGATTCTCTGAATTTCCTCTGTGTCTGTGGTTATGTCTCCCTTTTCATTTCTGATCTTTTTAATTTGAGTGTTCTCTCTCTGCCGTTTGATTAGTTTGGATAGGGGTTTGTCAATCTTGTTGATTTTCTCAAAGAACCAGCTCTTTGTTTCATTGATTCTTTGGATTGTTTTCTGTGTTTCTATTTTGTTGATTGCAGCCCTCAGTTTGATTATTTCCAGTCTTCTACTCCTCCTGGGTGAGTCTGCTTCTTTTTTTTCTAGAGCTTTTAGGTATGCTGTTAACTCTCTTATGTGAGCTTTCTCCATTTTCTTTATGTGGGCACTTAGTGCTATGACCTTTCATCTTAGCACTGCTTTCATAGTGTCCCTTAGGTTTGGGTATGTTGTGTCTTTATTTTCGTTGAATTCAAGGAAGACTTTAATTTCTTTCTTTATTTCTTCCTTGACCCATGGGTGGCTCAGTAGTTGACTGTTCAGTGTCCATGAGTTTATAGGCTTTCTGGGGGTAGAATTGTTGTTGAATTCTAACTTTATTCCATGGTGATCCGATAGTACACAGGTGGTTACTACAATTTTTTTGTATCTGTAGATGTTTTCTTTGTTACCGAGTATGTGATCAATTTTCGAGAAGGTTCCATGAGATGCTGAGAAGAAGGTATATTCTTTTCTGTTTAGGTGGAATGTTCTATAGATGTCTGTTAAGTCCTTTTGGTTCCTTACGTCTGTTAGTTCTCTTATTTCTCTGTTAAGTTTCTGTCTGGTTGACCTGTCCATTGGTGAGAGAGGAGTGTTGAAATATCTGCCAATTATAGAAGAATGCGGGTAAATTCAGCCCAGCACCAAGTCATAGGTTTCGTTTGCCCTGATGTATGAAACAGCACTTTCAATCATGAGAGGTCTCCAAGTTGGGGGTGTGGGAGCAGAGTCGCTTGGCTTTCAAAGCCATTTTGAGAATCAGAGACAGAGCTTTGGGAAGGCAGCATGCGGGATGCTTGCTGATTTAAGTGCTCTGAGCTAATTTACTTTGCCCTTTCAATACAAATGTGTTACAGAGAGGCCATGAGAGCTTCTATAGAAATGTCCACTGGATGCTGTAGCTGATGTTTGCCACCTCACTGGATCTCCCAGTGAGAAGCCAGCCCCTGCAGTCTACTGTGTGGCGTGGCCACAAGCTGGGAAGCTGTAGCCAGCTGAGGGCCCATCTCATAATGTTCACACTGTGCTTGGATTTCAGGTACTCAGTCCCTGGTATGATGAATTCCTGAACGAAGAGGACTACTGGTTTCTTGTTTTCACAGTAGGAGCGACTTTGGGTTGTGGAGGGTTTGGGAGGGAAGAGGAAGTCCTTATGTTTAGAGGCTTAAAGCAGATAAAATCAGGACTTTCTCCTGGAGGCAACTGGAAGTAGACACAATCCCCGATATTCTAAAGAATATAAACCTAAGGGGCTGGAGAGAGGGCTCGGAGGTTAAGAGCACTTGCTGCTCTTCCAGAGGACTCAAGCTGCCAAGACCTACATTGGACAGCCCATAACTGTGTGTAACTCCAGCTCCAAAGTTTCTGATGCCTTCTTCTGGCCTTTGAACACATACATACATGCATGCACACACACACACACACACACACAGAGAGAGAGAGAGAGAGAGAGAGAGAGGAGAGAAATACACTTTTTTAAAGAACATAAAGCTCTCAAGGAAAAATACTTAATACATAGCTAACTAAGGAATTTATACTCAAGTACAATTCTGTCTTAGAAAAAATGAGTTGGATTATGGGGTGGGGGGGCATAGTATATAGCTCTAAAGGCCACCAGGTAAAGTCTATGGGACCAGGAGGCATGGACGTGGAGGACTGAGTTGTCACAAATCTCTTGCTTCTGGCTGACTCCCACAACCATTGATTCTCGCCTCTTCCCCAACTCCTCTCAGACTCAAACACGTTTCATCAAAGCCTGGTGGCATAAAAGAGAAGCCACAAGCAAAGAAGAGAACATTCGTCTTTATAAAAGGATTCAGGAATCGCTGGCATTAAGCCAGGGTTTGGCTAATTTACAGGAAATGGATTCTATGCAGTGGCAAAAAGTGGCTACTGAGAACCTGAGGCAAGGCGGCTCTCTCCAGATGGAACTGACGACATCTCCAGTGTTCTTAGAAGGTAAGGGCAGCTGGGCGGTGGTGGTACACACCTTTAATCCCAGCACTCGGGAGGCAGAGGCAGGCAGATATCTGTGAGTTTGAGGTCAGCCTGGTCTACAGAGCGAGTACCAGGACAGGCTCCAAAGCTAGAGACAAACCCTGTCTCAAAATAAAAATTTAAAAAAGAAGAGTAAGGGCAATCACATTTTTTCTTTTCTTTTCTTTTTTTAATCTTTACATTTAGAGAACTTGAAAATATAAAACTTACTTTATCAGTGATCATTTACTATATGAATCAGCACTGTGCACTGCAAAGATTACTTCACTTGATCTTCAAAATAACACATCAGATAAGCTCCAAATAACTAATAACCAAGGCCCAGACAATGTCACCCTTCAAGGCTACACTGAAAATGACTGCCATGATCTGAACCCAGGCAAACGTACTGTGTTCTCTACCGGCCCTGGAAGCCATGGCACTGGAGTTGGAAAACCGTGCCCATCGAAGCATTGCCATAGTTAGCACTGAACTCTCCATGATGGAGAAGCAATCAGCCATAGCATTTATTATCTCGCGAGTATGAGTTCAGGCATGCTGGAGCCACACATCCGACACACAGACAAAATGGCAGTCTGGAGAGATGCTCGCAGGCTCCTTTTCTACACAGCTAAAGGAATTCTAGAAGCAGTTAGGTCATCCTGTTTATGATTGGCTTACACGAGTGGCAATCATATTACTATGTTCTAATTGGCTAGGGCTAGCAGGAACTGGCGAAAGCTACAGCTTTTCCTTTTGGGGGCAAGTTTGGACAAGTCCCAGGCTCAATCCTTTTTTGTGAGGGTTGTGATGTTGTGAGGGCTGGCTCAGGCCTGGTACATGCCATCTCTCTCCTTGTCCTTTTAGGAAACTGAAACTCAGGTCCAGCTGTAAAATGGGGAAAGTCCAGACCTTTTACATCATGTGACACCCATCGGATGTTCCACTTTACCACACTTTTTCCAGAGTTGGGTCCCAGGAGAGAGTCTGTAACTTTGTCCCAGGTTTCCTCCATATGAAAACAAAGAAACTCCACCCATATGGCTATACTGGATGATCCGGAGAGTTCCAAACAAACTCTAGGCCTGTGCTTCTAAACCCAGGAACTCAGCACCAGTGAGACACAATGCCGTTCTCTGCTTCTGTTGTCCTGAACATCATCACTTCTCTTGCTATTGTAGCCTTATCGTCATGCCCTCATTGTGAAGTGTGGAGTGTGAAGTGACCCCTTCTCAGGCCACCACGTGTTACTAGAATTAATATGTGGCTCTTCTAGAGAAAGAGAAAATAAACCTGCTTCCAAAGAACAAGGATTTGCAATTATTGGTGGTAGCTGTGAGACAAGAGTTATTTCACAGTAAGGGAAAAGGCACTCCTGTCAAAAAGTACAAGTTTGACACATACTCTACAGTAGGAACAGATGCTGTGGCAAAGGGGGAATATGAGGCTTAAGACAGTGATGCCATAGCGCTAAGGATGAGAGACAGGGGTGCTTCCAGTTGAATATAAGATGGACCTGGTAAGAGGTGGCCAGGCTTTAAGAAGCAAGGCTAGTGATGGCAGACTGGCTGGGTAGCTTCCAAGAGACCTTTTCTCATTGGGAGACCCATCGTAGGCACCATCACTTATTACATATCCTTGCTTTTAACATGATGCTTCTAATGGAACTAATTGTAATAGTTTAAGGAACCTGCTTCCATCTCAGGAAGAGACCCCAGAGCATTCTATACATGAAGAGATGACCATGAACATTGCGGCTACTTCTTGGTAGCTGTGAGAACAAAGGGAGCTTAGACTGTTAACAGCATTTGGGACACTTGAAAGGTTAAGCTAGCAGCACCAGCTATTAACTTATGCCCAGTAGGGTCAACCACTCACAAAGCCAGAGAGCTTAGCATAATCAATAGCAAGATACCTACAAGGTCAGAATTGCAATTGTTCTTGCTTCAATCTTTTGATGTCTGTAGCAAATAACTTGTTAAGGCCATCTTTGTTCTGAGCTTTGATTTTTGTGAACTCATTTCAGAACTAGTTGCTCATAGACCAGGATGTTGTGGGGCTTTTGAGAGTGGTGGGACTTGGCCAAGTGACCAACAGCTAGCCAACAGCCAAGGTCAATAGCTAAGAAAGCCAGCATTGGAGATGGGTAAGTTCAGGCTTCAAACATACCTAACTGAATAAGAAACATATGCTCAAAGCATAACTAGCTCCCTGGGTGGGGTAGAGGCACAAACATACATAGGGCATATGGACCCTCTACTGTTTCACGCATGACAGCCCAGAGAACTAAACAATCTCAACAGAGATTATCACAGCCTTTGTTCAGTTTCTATTATTGCCCTACAAAAGCCTTGGACATAGAAAATCTAACCATCCCTCCATTCTTGGTGACCCTCTCTCACTTTCAGAAGTTCCACTCACTTTTCTTCAATGTTTTACTTTCTTGTAATGATTCTTTATAAAGCCTTATTCTGCTTTGTTCACTTTCCACGAGAGTCTGTGTCTTTAACTTTCATTGGCATGAGACAATTAATCCATGTTGATCTTCCATGACTGCTCAGTATCCAGCATTTTAGGTCCTTGGGTCGTGCACAACTGGACCATGAAAGGTCCTGTCACTCTCAAAAACCCTACATGATCCTGGCCTATGAGCTGCTAGTTCTGAGACTAATTCACAAAAAGTCAAAGCCAAACAAAGAAAACCCCTAACGAATTATATAAAAAAAAGTTAATGCAATAGGAGAATATTTGAAATTCATTTGCATCACCTCCTGAAAGGTGATTTCAAGGGATCAAAAAGCATCTGGATGAATGAGAATTATCAATAGTTTCTTCAGTGTACTAGCAGAGAAGGCGGAACTCACATTATAGAATGGAAGATAGTCTATGCTTCTTTGATTCTAATTTAGCTTACAAGATTTGAATTCTTTATACAAGTAGCCTATTTAAACACCATTGTCTGATTCAAATAACATTTTAAAGGCAATGTCTCCAAGAAATCTACATGGATATTTGACCCTAAAATGGACAGCTAAGCTCTGCCTTTATTTTTATTTCACAGATGTAAACAAAATGACCTTTGAGGAGCTCTCCTACAAGAACCCAAAGTTGGCCATAGAAAAGATCAGTGAAGACTACAAAATATACTGTGAAAAGGCACCTGCGAAAAGCAAAAGAGGTTAGGCGCAAGGCAAGGGGCTGTTTTCTTCCAAATCTAAAAATTTCCAAATTCTAGAGGCCTAATCCAAAAGAGGAACCATACCTTGTTTGTGAGGAGATAGTATGTTGTCGGAGGCCACTTGTTCATTCCTGGCTGCCCAGAACCGAAATAATCACACAGAAATCTGTATTAATTGCAATACTGTTTGGCCAATAGCTTAAGCTTATTTCTGGCTAACTCTTATATCTTGAATTAAACCATTTCTATTAATATGTGTATTGCCACGTGGCTGTGGCTTACCAGCAGGGTTCCCGTGGGCCCTGGTGGAGGCATCTGTCTCCTGCCGGCAGCTTCATGGCTCCATTCTGACTCTGCCTATTCTCTCTATATATATCTCTTTCAATCTGGTTTTACTCTTTTAAGCTGTTGGCCAAAAGCAGTTTCTTTATTAACCAATGGCAATAAAACATAGTCACAGCATACATCACCTTCCACATCAGTAATACTCCAGAGATAATCACCATGTGCTCCCAATCCTACAGAGTCCTAAAGGGTGTGATGCAAGTCAAAGGCAATTATAAATCATTGAGGATGGTGAAAATTAAGATCACCTGATGGGGTCCCTGCCGGTGTCATACAGGGAAGCAAACCATACAAAGAGATAAAAATGAAAACCTGATGCAGATTGACTTTGTCAATTTGGATCAGACTTCAGGGAATCTAATATTAGGTGGTTTGTTCCCAATGTCTTTAAGCCCAATACAATTTGGAAAAAAAAAGTTTCCTAGTGTAATACAATCCCTGGTGTACAAAGAAGCATTAAATTGAAACTCAACTCTGGGTACATATTGTTTCCTTTAAGAAGATGGATTCTAGAGATAGGTTACCTGTACTAGCTTAAGTCCCTAAGGGTCTGTTCTGGTCTCAGTCACATAGACAGAATAGAGGTCATTTGGGCTATTAGCCACCTCTGGTTCTAGTTGTGGGAGTTTGGGGGAGCCACTGGCTATCAGGGTCATTCAGATTACGAGCCACTTCTTATCCTGGCTGTAGGAGCTTGATATGGCTTGGCCCAACAGATAACGCAGATCACCAGGCTGCTAATCACGTCCAATTAGCAGCTTTCTGGATGAAAACAGATTTTTCCTCTTTCCCATTGGAAAGGCAATCCCCATGTGCTTAACATTCCTGGTCTCTCTGGAGCTCTGTAGGTCCAAGGACCTTCATGCTATGCTCCCAACAATCATTCATTTCTTATTATTATTTAATAGACATTTTAAGGTAATGTGACTTCATCCCTCACTGAAGGAAGGTACCTAGGCTTCTGTACCGCCACTTTGACTGAGATGAAATGTGTTTGCCTGGGGCAGGGGGAGGAGGGTGGATAGAATACGACAGCCGTTCATTCAGTTTCCTTTGGTTCAGGAAACAGAGGGAGCAAGGAGCTTTCAGTAGCCAACACTGCTGGGAGAATGAGTGCTTTGCTCCCAAAGGGAAGATTCAGGCAGCTCCCATTGCGCCCACTTGCTTCACATAGAAATTCCATTGTGTCTTGGAGCAGCTCCTCCAGAGATCAGTTTGGTTTCTTGGAGACTGTATTCTAGAAGGAAAATCGCACCTCTGCGATATGTATGGAGAGGAAGACTTCTCCCCTCCCTTCTCTGCTCCCCTGCTGGGCTCTCATCCCTTTTAGCTGCTACCTCTGCTGGACTTGGAGAACCTGCCAGACAGGGCTGACCAGCCTAGACTGTCATCCCTGATGTATCTGAGATCCACTTCGGCATGAGTTCTCAGGCTGCTGCTGCTTCATTTGATGACGTATCATCAACGTTGAGCTGAGGAGTACCAAAGAGCAGCACGAAAATTGTCCCTTTACCTTCCTGTCCCCAAATGCTGGGCTCATTCTACTTTTCTCCTTTTCCATATTGATGCTTGCCCTCTCTGATCATGAGAAGCCTGATTCCCATTGTCTTAAATTCACTTATATTTTTTATAGCCCCATCATGCGAGTAGTCAGTCTGTTCTCACAAATGCCGTCTCCCTGCTTCTGGTCTTCAGTGCTTTGCCCCAGCACCTCCATGCCTGAGCAACTCTTTACTTTGCTAGAACTCCACAGCTGCCTCAGGTTCATCCTTTGAGGGAAAACCTTCCTCATCCTGCTCTCTCTAATTGACCTAAACTGGCAGGTATAAGGGTCCCAAAAGGTGAGGTATCAAGGGGAAGCACCAAGGATGAGGAATAAAGATAAAGGCAACAGCAGGGACCAGGATGCCTTGCGTAAGCTGCTAATGTAGGCGGAGACTGCTCTTTTGTTTCCCAGCCACCCTGACCCGAATAATCACAAAGAAACTCTATTAATTACAACGCTGTTCTGCCGATGACTCAGGAATATTTCTAGCTAGCTGTTACATCTTGAATTAACCCATTTCTATTAATCTGTGTGTTGCCATGGGGATGTGGCCTACCGGCAAGGTTCCAACATGCCCTTCTCCTTCAGCAGCTTCACAGCATCTTTTTTACTTTGCCTACTCTCTCTCTCTCTCTCTGTTTCTCTGTCTCTCTCTCTGTCTCTCTGTCTTTCTCTGGTCTCTTTCTGTCTGTCTCTCTCTCTTCTGATTTTCCACCTGGCTTTATTCTGCTAAGCCTTTGGCCAAAGCACCTTCTTTATTAACCAATGGTAATAAAACATATTCAAAGCATACACAGGGGAATCCCACAAGTTTACTAGGAAGTAGAGTATTGTATTTGCAGGGGTGTGAAATGATCAAGGTCAGCAGAGAGCTAAGTCAGACAATGCTAGCAAAGAGAATATGGGATACCTCAGACACAGCTGTCGAGGGACTGATAACCATAGTCCAGGAGGAAGAACTGGGTCTCCAGAAACCACAACCTTGACTCCCACAAGGCACTGGCTTCAGCCCAGCACCAGCCTTTGTCCTTTCATGAGGGCCTCTGAGGCCCCTCAGGTCACTCTGGCTCCCCATATCTAACAATGTGTGTTGGGCCATCACCACATGTAGTCACTCTTCCTGCCACTCAGGCTCTGGCCCTCAACCCAGCTCTCCCTTCATGTGGGTGGATGTATTCCTCATCTTCGTTAGGTGCCTTGTTCATTCCCTGGGTGGGCTCTCTCCTCATCTTGCCTGGACTTTCTTAGCCCATATATGATGATCCCTTAACATGGATATCTTTAGTTTGCTCAGCTTCTGACGTCCCATGTAGGCCCACACCTAAGGGGATTGTCATTTTCATGCTACCTGAGCTTGTCGACTTAGGCAGAGTGTTGGTCCATGCCGGCTTGCTTTCTTTCCTTTAGTATGAACTTTCTTTCTCGGCCCACTTGGACTCCTCCCACTGTGCCAGCCTTTTGGTACATCCTCCAGTTTCTGCTTCTGTTCTGAATTCTCCAGCTCTGTGGCCCTTCTTCCTATGGATCCTCTGTTCACCATTAGGCAAGTTCCTCTTACTCTGCCAGGTCCTGGTATCCTACTGAA
This sequence comes from Ondatra zibethicus, assembly GCA_004026605.1. Taxonomy (NCBI): domain Eukaryota; kingdom Metazoa; phylum Chordata; class Mammalia; order Rodentia; family Cricetidae; genus Ondatra; species Ondatra zibethicus. The sequence continues at coordinate 107,769 of PVIU01004662.1, forward strand.
TCACTGCGGCTCATTCCTTCTTTTGGTGTTCACTTTTTATCTCCCTTGTTCTTGATTTTACTCCTAATTATCACATAATTAAATTAAGGGCTGGAGAGATGGCTGAGGGGTGAAAAGCACTTGCTACTCTAGGAGAGAACTTGGGTTCTGTTCTCAGCACCTATATGGCCCCTCACAACTGTCTCACATCTGTCCCCCTCAATGGGCACTGCACACACATGGTGCCCATAATCCATTCAAGCAAAATGTAATAATACACATAAATAAATAAATAAATATAAATCTTTGTTTTTAAAGAAGAATACAAAGCCATAACTTAAGTTTTAAGAGTTTCTTGAAGCATTTCCCTGGTATCTCTCAATATCTTAGGATATAATATTTGTTCTGATAGCATCATCCTGACGGGAAGGATATGCTCCAGGTAATTTTGATTGGTCATTTTTGCTCTCACAGCATTCCTCAGCCCAGAGAAATGATATGGCTAACCTGCTGATTGCCAAATAACCCCATTCCAACTAAATGCTTTAGGGACTGGAAAAATGACTGTTATATAGGACTGTGGGCCCAGTAGACCCAGTGTGACCTGGACCTGGTCCAGGACTCCATGTAAACACAAACTCTAATGAGCATTTTCTCTAATGAGAGCCCAAGGAGTTGGTTGTTTTTGCTCTTTACTCCTTGGCTCTCTGGCTCTTTATTCTGGGGGCCGCCACCCAGCTCCCAAAAAAATCACACGTGGAGCCTTAGTCTTATTTACAGGTGCCTGGCCTTAGTGTGGCTTATTTCCAGCCAGCTTTTCTTTCTTTTAATTAATTAATTTACTTTTTACATACCAATCCCAGTTCCCCCCTCCTTCTCTCCTCCTGCTCCCCTCACCTTTCCTCCAACCTGCCCCCATCCACTCCTCAGTGAGGGTAAGGCCTCCCCCTGGGAAGTCAATGAAGTCTGTCCCATCACTTCATTGAGGGGGAACCAAGTCCCTCCCCTCCCCCACCTCATGCCTAGGCTGAGCAAGGTATCTCTCCATAGAGAATGGGCTCCACAAAGTCAGTTCATATGTCAGAGTTAGATCCTGGTCCCACTGCCTGTGGCCACGTATACTGCCCAAGCCACACCATTGACACCAATATTCAGGGGGCCGAGTTCGGTTCTATGCAGGTTCCCCAGTTGTTAGTCTGGAATCTCCTACTAGTTCAGGTCAGCTGATCTTGTGGGTTTCCCCATCATGGTCTTGACCCTTTTGTTCATATTATAGCTCCTCCCTCTCTTCAATTGTACACTGGGAGGTTGGTCCAGTAGTTAGTTGTGGATCTCTGTATCTGCTTCCATCTGTTTCTGGAAGAGAGTTCTAGCTTCTCGGGGTTGTGGACTGTAGGCTGGTTATCCTTTGCTTTAAGTCTGGTACCCACTTATGAGTGAGTACATATTATATGTGTAGCCTCTTATGTGTGACTACATATGATGTTTGTCTTTCTGAGTCTGGGTTACCTCACTCAGGTGTATTTTTTTTAGATCTGTCCATTTGCCTGCAAATTTAAAGATGTCATAGTTTTTTACCACTGAGTAATACTCCATTGTGTAAAAGTATCACATTTTCTTTAAACATTCTTTGGCTGAAGGGCATCTAGGTTGTTTCCAAGTTCCTAGCCAGCCTTTCTTAAATTATCCCATCTATCTTTTGCCTATGGAGTTTTATCTTTATTTCTGTATACTTTTCTTTACTTCTTACTCTGTGACTTGCTGTGTAGCTGGGTGGTTGGTCCCTGATGTCCTCTTCCTTTTCTTGCTCCTTGATCCTCCCTTCCCAGATTTCTCCTCTTATTTATTCTTTCTACCTGCATGCCCCTTCTTCTTTCTCCTGCCCAGCTACTGGCCAATCAGCTCTTTACTAGACCAATCAGGTGTTCTAGACAGGCAAAGTAACGCAGCTCCACAGAGATGAGCAAAGGCAGAATAAAAGAATGCAACACATCTTTGCATCATTAAAGAAATATTCCACAGCATAAACAAATGTAACACATCTTAAAATAACATTCCATGACAAGTCCATGGAGACATCCTGGATATCCAGGCACCAGCACTGACCGGATGTCACCTTTCTAGAGATGTTTCAGCTTTCTCCCCAGCTGTCATGGTAAAATGCCTGACAGGAGCAGCTCACAGGAGCAGCTCTAAAGGGGAAAAGGGTTCTTGGACTTACTTTCAATCCAGGGAGAACCAAAGTAGGAACTCGAGGAACGAGTCACACCTACAGGGAAGAGTCTTCTAGTTTCTGAAGCATCTTGCATTTACAAAATTGCCAGTTATCTTAAGAAAATTATAAGGTGGGAAGTCTTTCTAATTTTTCAAGCCCTGAGCTTTTGTTTATGTTCACTGTGGCTTAAGCACTGAAAATTATTATTTCTACATAACCTTCCCATTTTCACCATCTTTTTTCTCATCATATTTTAACTGAATTTCTTACTGGTTTATTTATGACTTTGAAATGTTATTTTTTTTTAACCCAACATTTTAAGTGTTTGGTCCTAGGAAGGATTTTGCTTTTGGAGCTTGACAGGTTTTCTTTTTCTTTTCTATCAAGTCTTCTACAGTCTGGATTTCATTTTTTAAATCAACCCAGTTGCATTTATTTAGAACCTATATATATATATATATATATATATATGGCTTTCAATCATTGTTGCATGCTGCTGATCAGACATATTATCAAATCACACAAAATACCTTGCAAGTGCACATTCTATTTAATATGTATCTTAAGTCAGTGACTGTATAACCAGGTCATATTCTGATCTGGAGCAGTGAGATGACTCTCTTCCTACCCTTGATCATTTTTTAGTCAGTGTTTTTCTTCTATAAAATTAAAGGGCTTTAGGTAGTCAAGGTTATCCTCAGACTGGATTTGTAATCAACAATGACCTCAAATTTCCGGTCTCCTGCTCTACTTTGCAGATGCTAGAACACCACATGTGCTAGAGATTGAGCCCAGGTTTCATGCATGCTAGGCAAGCATTCTGCCGACTAAATGACACCCCAAACCCCAAAGGGTTTCAGTGATGGTGAGATCCACGGAATCTATTGTTTTTCAAAAACATTAAATGCAATTCTCAGAATATTGTTCTAAAGTGCACCACAGAGCAAGACACCTGTTCTGAATTGTGCGTGGGTTGCCAGAATACCATCCTTGGAAAGAAAATGGTTTTAGTTAAAGCAAGAAGTTGAGTGGAGCCTCTTAAAGTTGAGGTTAACAGTCAGTGAGTTCAATGATTACAGAGTCAAACTTTCAAATGACACGTGGAGTGTTTCTGAGAGGACGGCCAAGGTGTCAACAAAGAGAGAGCTCATGCATTGTGGCTGAATGAAAGAATCAGATTTGGGGAAAAAATAAAACAAAACAATGTATGGAAAAATAAATAAATAAAAAAAAAGAATCAGATTTGAAGGCAGGTATCTCTCATCTTCAGTAATGTATCTAGAAAAATAGTGGACTTGGTCTCAGCAGTCTCTAAAGAAGGTAGGCTCTAGGCATGATGGTCCATGTCTCTAAGGAAGTTGGGCTCTAGGCCTGATGGCCAATGTCTCTCATGAAGTTGGGTTCTAGACCTGATGGCGCATGTCTCTAAGGAAGGTGGGCTCTAGGCTTGATGGCCAATGTCTCTCACGAAGTTGGGTTCTAGGCCTGATGGCCCATGTCTCTAAGGAAGATGGACTCTAGGCCCGATGGCCCATGTCTCTAAGGAAGGTAGGTTCTTCTTACTCTCTCTTTATAAAACATTGTTACCTAAATTTGTGGTCTTTTTCAGGTTATACAGTGGAAATTGTTAAGCAGCCAAAACACACAGGCTCACAAAGGAAAACATCCTTTGCTAAAAAAGCTGTCATAAGGAAGCCTTCCATGAGACCAAGGTAAGATGGGGGATCCAGCTATAGCAACATCTTTAGGCACAGACTTCTTTTCTGTGTGGAGGTTCCCAGACCTTTTTCTGTAGCTCATATGCATATGGACAAGATATTCTGCATTTTACATTGCTTATTTATAAAATACTATGTGATATGTATTACCAAATAACTTCTTAAAACTTAAATTATTGCAGAAAACTTTTTAAAAATTTTGTTTGTATATATAATTATACCACATACATTTGCTATATATAATATACATAATATAGATTATTCCCTTCTCATCAAAATTGTTCTGCTTAACTTAGTCTTCTCTACTTTTATTTTTTTACCATTGTGTGTGTGTGTTTCTGTGTGTGAGAGCCAATACACTTAATTAGTTTTACTTGCATGAGAACAGGTAAGAGTCATTTACCTGTGCAAGGGCAAAGTTACCCATGGCAGCACCACTCAACAACTATTAACTGCCTGCAGCTCCCCAGGGAGGGGTGGAGCCTTACAAGCCCCTCCCCCATCCATGAAGGCACATTGAAGAGCCCGGTGTCTTAGAGGTCTTGTGCAGATCTGATTGATCTTGTGAGTGTACAGGTGCACAGCCATGTCATGTTCAAATCCCAGCACTCCACAGCGCTCCTCATCCTCCGCCTCCCACATTCTTTCTGTCTTCTCTTCTGAGATGTTTCCTGAGCCTTGGAAAGGATTGATGTAGATATCCCGTTTCAGGCAAAGCACTCACCAGTGGCTGAATATTTTGATCAATTGTGAGTCTCCACATTAACTATCACTGTCATGGACACCCTTCTACATTAGCCTGCATAGATCTACTGTCTTCCGTACTGTGGATAACGCATGTTTTGTTCAGTCCTATCCTTCCTCTAGGCATCTACATTGCCTCTCATCTTTCTTTTTTTTTCTGGTTTTTTTCGAGACAGGGTTTCTCTGTGGCTTTAGAGCCTGTCCTGGAGCTAGCTCTTGTAGACCAGGTTGGTCTCGAACTCACAGAGATCCGCCTGCCTCTGCCTCCTGAGTGCTGGGATTAAAGGCGTGGGCCACCACCGCCCAGCTGCCTCTCATCTTTCACTGCTATCAATAGCACATGCAGCTCAATTCATTTAGGAGCCTTAGGTTCCACACTACTAAAGTGGCTTCATGACTGGCCTCTTCTTTCCTGTCTCTCTACTTTCTAATCTGTCTCCACTGGGAGAAGAGTCTATGGCATTTCCTGTAGAAGCAACATCTGTCTTTTTTTTCAATTCCCTTTGTAGATGTAAGTCTGTCCTGCCTGGTCCCACAGCTGTTCAGTCCCAACAAAATACACAGAGGCTTATATTATAAACGGGTTGGCCTATTAGCTCAGGCTTATTATTAACTAGCTCTTACAACTTAAATTAGCCCATTATTCTTATCTATGTTTAGCCAGGTGATTTGGTATGTTTTCTCAGTGCAACATTTTCATCTTGTTTCTTCTGTGTCTGGTTGGTGACTACAGACTGAGCCTCTCCTTTTCCTAGAATTCTCCTAGTCTGGTTGCCTTACCTATACTTCCTGCCTGGCTACTGGCCAATTTGTGTTTTATTAAACCAATACAAGTGACAAATCTTTATAGGGTACAAGAGCATTATCTCACAGGACCCTTATTACAAATGCCACTTAGACATAAAAAGTTCCCCAAGTGTTACATCTGCTTCAATTCCCCTGCTCTGAGCCTGCATCCTCAGAGGCCACCACCAATTCCATGTGCTACTTTTTAGTGCTTTATACTTTTGGCATGATTCCTTCTTTCTTGACTAATTTTCTCTGAGGCCAATTTGTTCATTTTATTCCATTTTTTTTTCTAATTGCTAGCTACAAGAAAAGTTCATCTGTAGATTATAAAAATATAATAGTATACAAAGAGACAATCAAATCCCTAGGGAAATATTTTGTATAGAAAAAAATGCCCACAGGAATTCTTCTGTTACTGTAGCATTCACCAGAGGTTGTGAATCTTCTGTCTGTTCCAAACACTCTGAATAAATCTCTCCCACCCTTGGATAATGGAAACTGTTTCCTGAAAGGCAATCACCATTCCTCTTGCTGGCCTAATCTGTGCTTATCACTGTTCTCTACTCAGACCACAGAACTAGTTCCAATTTCATTGACCATGGATAATACAAGTTTTTTCTAAATTGTATAAGTCATACAGCATGACTTAAGATCATAGCCAGGGTCAGAGACACCACAGTTGCAGATCTCCTAAGCCTGTCTCTAACCCCCATTCAGTGTGAGTTATTATTGATCATATGCTAGTCTTGGACATTCTAATGATATAGATGATAATGCTATCTATATAATACCTCTCATACTAATAAGGCAATTCTTGTCCCTTTCTACTTGTTGTTTGTTTGCTTTTTGGGTTTTTCAAGACAGGGTCTTAATGTAGCTCTGACTCTCCTGGAACTCATTATGCAGACCAGGCTGGCCCTAAAATCAGAGATCCACCTGCCTCTGCCTCCCCAGTGCTGGGATTAAAGGCTTTTGCCATAACACCCAGTAGTTCTTGCTCTTAATCTAAGAAAACTAAGAACTCAAGCTGACTTTGATGTTGTGATCAAGTTTTGTGTGATTCCCATGGGGGTATAGCAGAAAGAGAAATAAATATTTTGAGTACAGATTTTAAAAAGTTAGGCTGTAAGAAGAATTCCTAAACTGCATGTAGGAATTCAACTGCACAGAAATGATGTCATATATAGGTTTGCAGTCCCAGACAGAACAAAGATGGACCCGGTTAGCTACTTTTCTTGGCTTCCCATAGGCCTTAAATTTTTTTTTTCAAGCCTTGACCTTTATTTTTAAAAGCCGCATATTTATTTCGCTTTCTGACTCTGTGCTTGTGCCTTCAACACTTTCACAACAATTTTCTGCTCCTCAATAAAGAAAGCCCACTTGATCCTGTCACGGACACACTTGGCACACATGGAGTCACAACAGGCCCAGCTGACATGCTTCTTTGTCTTAGACAGTCTCATGAGGCCTTTTGGTCTCACAGCACAAACCCCTCGAAGCCTGCCTGGGCACACACCGCATGCTGATTTAGGTGCTTTCCCAACCTTCTTGGTGTAAAGGGGGTTCGAGACAGCCTAGTTTTGTTAGAGGCTGTGTCGTATGTCAAACGCTGGACCATTCTGAGTGCCTGTAAGCACCGTCCCCGGAAGAGCAGGCCTTAAAATTTTAATTAAAAACAAAAAGAATGGCATCTGCAGAGACGGCTCAGTGGTTAAGAGAATTTGTTGCTTTTCCAGAGGATGCACGTTCAGTACCTAACACCTCTGTGATGCACACAACCACGAGTTTCAAGGCTCCAACACCTTGTTCTGGTCTTTGCTGGTACAAGACATACAGGTATTACACAGACAAGCAAGCAGAACACTTATACATATAAAGCAACAATGACTATATCCTTTAAAATATTTCTGTGATGGATAAGTGCACAAGAATATATTCAATAGCAAAAGTATAAAATGCAATGTGAAACTCCACAGCTTCTATTTTGAATTACTATTTGAACTGTGATATACAGTCTTTGAAGGGTCTGGTGAATTTCATTCAGTGTGTGATTTTTTTTTATTTCCATCATTTTTATTATAACATTTAAAATAAAATAAAAAGAATGAAAAAAACTTTAAGAAAAAGCAGAGCAGGCACCTTGTGGAAACACACTGTGGGGAGCAATGTTCTCTAGAATTCAACCCCGTGAGTCAGTTAGAGAAAAATAAACTAGAGAAAGGCAAATAAAACCATCAATAGCAACAACTTGAGGAAAATGAAGAGCAAGAGGGAGTGGGCTCCACCTCCACCGAAACAGCCAGGGAAGCACAGAATGTGTGTGGGGCAGGAGCAGATGGGAAATGGCTCCCATTTGAACGTGGCCAAAACATCTAAGAAACTATTCAACAAACTAAAGGAAATTATGTTTAAAGAACTGAAGGAATGTATGATAACAGTCATTAATCAACTAGAGAAAATCAATAATGAGACCAATTATAAAACAACTAAATTCAGAGCTGGGGTAGAAAAAGCATAACAAGTGGATGAAAAGCTTGCTAGACAGAATCAGCAGATTTAATCTGAGGCGAAGCCAGGGAACTAGAAGATGACTCAATAGACATTATCTGGTCTAGAGGAGTAGGACCCACACTGTAGAAGGATTCAAACCGTCCATATGTGTACCACGAAACACACAACATAGGCAGAAAAACAGACACAAACACACAAAATAAATATAACTTAAATTTTGTTTAAAAATGATAAAAAGGACTATACAGAAATTGAGATTGTTTAAAAAATGAAGGATTGGATTCAACAACTTAATGTACTATACCTCTAGAAATGCCAAAATTTCTAAAATCAGACTCAAAGACAAGTTGAAAGTGTTAGTAAATCTATAGAAACAACAACAAAATTTTAAAAATCCAAAAAAAGGTAGTGATTAAAAACTGTGTCTCCTTTGAGCAGCATCAAAAAGTAGTGCTTTGCCAGGTGTGATGTCACACGTCTTTAATCCCAGCATTTGCGAGGCAGAGGCAGGTAGATCTTTGGGAGTTTGAGGCCAGCCTAGTCTACAAAGCAATTTCTAGGCCAGCCAGAGCTACGCAGTTAGACCCAGTCTCAAAAAAAGTGGTAGGTGTTTAATAATTTAATATTTTTCATATAACAGAGCCTGGGCAGCATCACTGGAGAACTCTGTGAGATATTTAAAGCAAAGACAGTACCAACATTACAGTCACTCTTCGAGAAAATAGAAGTAACTCTCACTTGTCCTATGAGGCCAGTGCCAGTCATCCTGAGTCCCCAAAGAGGCACCGTAAGAAAACAGGGACTAGTACTTCTCTTTGAATCTAGACATACAAATGCTCAACAAATAGCAAACTAAATCCAGTAACAAATAAAAGGATCATTTTTGCATAACCAATTGCAATTTATCTGAGAAACACATGATTGAGTTAACATCCAAAAATCAAAATAATATTCTGTATTAGAATGAGCGTATGTTAAAAACAGGTTTCCTAGATTGTCTTATACAATAAAGCCGGAGTAGTGCAATAATAGTCTTCTCACCTGGAGAGGTGCAAAACCCAGAAGCTGCCCAGTTTGTGGGCCTCAGGAGGCCCAGTCTGGTGTTGAAGACAGGGCAGATTCCTGGAGAGTCACTGGTCCTCACTCATTTGTTAACTTGAAGAAGCTGACTTTAATATCAAGGAAGAAATGCAGTAGCGCCTGGGTGGATGAACTTGCCAGTGAGAGTGAAGGCAAGGAGGCGAGAACAAATCTTGTCTTCCATTCCCCTTCTTCTGGCCGACCCTGAGAAGTGTCAGGATGGGCCTTTCCACTTCCAGTAACCTGACCAAGAAAACCTCTCATGGGGACCTTTTAGTCAATTCCAGATCCAATCAGTCTGATGATCAGAATTAACCATCACATATACCACATTAAATAAATGAGATAGAAAACTTACAGGATTATCTCAATTGATACAAAGTCTCTTACACCATCTATGCATGATTTAAAAAAAAACGTTCAAAATGAGAATAGAAAAAAGATATCTTGATAAAGGATATCTATCAAAAACCTATAGCTAATATCCAACAAAATGGCATATGTACATAAAGTAGATGGGTAACTTGGTCAAAAGATGGCTACATGGAGAGAGCTTTGAATGATAACTGTGACATAAAGTGAGATTAAAAGGCCAATTAAAATTGGAGAGTGGGTGCACCATGTCAGTGAAGATGAAACCCCAGAGTGAGTACAGCCTACTTAGAAAGAGGAGAAAAGGAAAGAGGATATGTGGGAAACATTAGCGCTAACTCTGTTCAAGGAGCAGCCAGCAGTTGGCGCATGTTTAATCCCAGCACCTGGAGGCAGAGGCAGGCGGATCTCACAGGCCTAGAGGAGACCCTGTGACCCGTGCTCTGCTCCTTTCCCTACTCGGAACAGTCGCCGCCGCCATTATCCATTCCCCTCTACCAACAGTGCTCTGTTTTCCAGGAACTTGACAAAAATCCTCCTAAATTCTCAACACCTGGAGTGCTTCCGGGAGTTCCTCAGAGACCGGAAGTCTGAAAACCCGCTGCAGTTCCTGATAGACGTGCAGAAGATCATGATGGAGACCAATGAAAAGACGTACAAGGCCGCTTTGGAAAATATAACCAAGACTTACTTCCACGGCAAGGTCCCTCCCGGTACGCCTTTTCCTCTGGATTCCCGCTTCAGTTTCTTGGGAGGAAAAGTCTGGAAATAGCCTGGCTCCATGAAAACCCTAAGAGACCAGAGCAGGGGAGTCGTTCCATGGGAGCAATATTAAGACTGTGAGAATGAATGCGGAGAACGATATTAAGCCCAAAGCCATAATATTGGTAAAAGGAGCCACATGTAAGATACATTCATATGCATGCTTATTTATTTCACTTCATGTTGAAAAGCGAAGTGACAAAGAGCTGCGTTTTCTAAACAAAGAAAGTAGAATACTTTGAAGTTAACTAGCTTATCTGATTTGTGGAACTTTAATACAAATTCAAATTACTTGATCATGAAATCAATAGCATGGGGCTAACTCTAAGCAAACGGGCGTTTCTCTCCATGCCCGGATGTGAAAAGTTGAGCCGGGGTGGAGAATGGTCTGTCTGGAAATCGTTCATGAACCATCTTGTTTCCTGTCTGATGTGGTGCTTAACTTGACCCATGGAAATTCCTCTTAGCTGGTGGCAACAAATAAAGGATTAGTTTACAGCCCTAGCAAAAGGGGGTACGCAAGTGCCCCCCTGGAGGCGGACAAGCTGCACCAAGGTCACAGAGTTGAGCTTTCTATCTGTCTCAGAGGAGCAGATGGACTTTGTGTAGGTGGGGAGGGGGCTTGTTTGTTTGCTGATTTTTGATTGCTTGCTTGCTTTGGTTTTGTTTATACTTATCCAAGACTAGAGTATAAATACAAAAATAGAGAAAGTTCAAAGTTAACAAATCTCTCTAGTTCATTTGTTTTAAAACAGGGTCTTGCCACGTATTCCAGACTGGCCTGAAACTCACTATGTAGCCCAGACTGAAATGCTCACACCTCTTACTAGCGCCTGCCCCGTGCTAGGATTTACAGACATGCCCCAGCCCAGCGTGCTACAGTTTGTAGGTGCAATTTGAATGTTGTAATAATGAACTCAGAATCACTGATATTGCACTGGTGTCACATTGAGGAATTAGAAGAAATTATAAGGCACTAACCCTTGATGTCACTTAAACAAGAGGGAGCCCAGATTTGAATTCTTTAATTTTTTTCCCTGTGCTTCCCATTGTCCTCTGTCTGTCCATATGAGTCTGCATCTGTGCCTGCCTACATGCTGTCTTGTGAATCTGTATCTGTGTCTCTGTGTGTTCCTGTGTGTGTCCCTAGCAAGGGGTTTTGCTCTTTCTTATTGGACAGCACAGAAGATACCACATGGGGAAGGAAGTGATACATTACAGAATTTTGTTTGTTTTGTTTTTCTTGGTGTTTTTTTTTTTCTTGGTTTTTTCAAGACAAGGTTTCTCTGTAGCTTTGGTGCCTGTCCTGGAACTAGCTCTTGTAGATCAGGCTGGCCTCGAACTCACAGAGATCCGCCTCTGCCTCCTGAGTGCTGGGATTAAAGGCGTGTGTCACCACTGCCTGGCCAGAAATGTTTATCCCAAGGGATGGAGTCACTGATTCTAACTGAGCCCAACTGACCCAGATAACAAACAATCCAATGCTGTCAAGCAATATCCATACATTGCTCCAGCACTTATGGTGGGCATTCATTTTATAATGCATTGCCACATATAAGAAGGGGAAGAAAGGAAAAAAAATTATTTCTTTAATTATGTTCTTGAATGGAAAAAATAAAACAAAACAATGTATGGAAAAAAAAAGAAAAAAGAAATATTTATGTGCTGATTTTCAGTGTGAGTTCCATATATAGTTATTGGGGAAGGGAGTCTCAAAGAGAAAGGAGCACCCAGATGTTCCTCTGCTGCATTTTCAGGTCTCATTAACAAACCTTCCTACCTCTGAACACAAGGAGCGCCATGCTGCGCCACGCTGCCGGCATGCAGTCTTGTGAATCTGTCCCTGAGTTGATATTTGTGGGCTCTCCTTCGGCACCCAAAGACTGTGTTTTACTCCTTTCCTCCTAAGCCACCCCCTAAACTGGAAAACTTCACTCCAGCTACAGAAATGAGTTTAAATTTTAAGATTTCATTTCCCTTTAAGCTTTCATTTTTTAAATAGAACTAAGAAAGATAGTATTTTGCCGATAAAGACAATTTCCCATAACATTTGAAACATTCTTTAGAAATCTTCAGATTGTAGAAGGCTCAGAGTGAGGCTAGAGTGAGAACAGAGGGTCCTGAGACTTGCACGTGAACCACCAAGCAGCAGACAGAAATGACGCTCTTCCTTTCTCCCTCTCTCCTTCTCTCCCTCCCCCTCCCTCCCTCCTTCTCTCCCTCCCCCTCCCTCCCTCTCTCATCATTTAGAAGAGATGCTGCAATGTGATGCTCCTTTTATCAAAGAAGTCATCCACATGCGCCACATCACCACCACCACACTGCTGATGCTCCAGGGCTACGTAATGAAATCTCTGGAAGAAAAGTGGTGAGCATGCCCAGAGAAGGCTGGCTCCTTCTGGAGTTGCTTTGAAAAGCCACATTAAGCCAAGTTCTCCTAGTCTTCATAGTGTACTGCCAGAGCCCTCCTCCAAGAGAAACACAAAACTTGCTTTTGAATCTCCTGCCTGCCAGCACCAGTGCAACACACACACAAATACACAAATATACATACACACATATACACACACAAACACCACATACGTGCACATGCATATATACCCACTTACACACACCCATATATACACACAAATACACATATATAAGCACGTGCATATATACACAGAAGCCACACATACATACACACACAGACACACACACATATATTCACACAAACACACATACATATACACACAGGCATGCACACATACACAAAAACAGATATACCCACACAAACACATATATACACACAGACACAAACATACATATACACACAGATGCATAAATATACAAACACATACACACACACGAACTACACATATAAACACACATACATATACAAACACACATATACACACAAGCATACACATGTACACACATACATACACACACAAACATACACATATACAAACACAGACACACACATATATATATACACACAAACTCACATACACACACAGGCACACACATACACAAACACACACATATATCCACACACAGACACATGCACACATACACAAACACACATATACACACAAACACACATACATATACAAACACACTCACATATACACATACACAAACTACACATATACACACAGGCACACACAAACTCACATGCATTCACACACATATACACCCAGAAACACACACAGGCGTGCACACACATACACAAACATACACATTTACACACAAGAACTACAGATATACACACAAACACAAAACACACATATATACATGCAAAATACACATACAGACACATGTACATATACACATACAAAGACATACACATATATACATACACAGGCATGCACACATACACAAACGTACACACATAGACACACAAACACACACACACAATAAGGAAGAATGCAGTGTTGAGAAGACTGATTTACACTGTATAAGAATTGAGACAATAAGAGGAGTGCAGAAACAAGGCTGTCTTGCTGTGTTTCAAGAGCATGGTTTTGTCTTCTTTGATATTCTCGGTCTCCTTTCTGGTAGGTTTAAAGAGTACCAAGACATGTTCCCACCATGCCCTGTGGAGGTGGAAATTGAAGTACAGTCTCTCCCTCAAAGGAAGCCCTCAAAGTCATCAGTGCATCTACAGGAATCCCAGGTCAGTGAGAAGGAAGAGAAAAGGGCTGAACGCATTGGCACAGGAAACCACTTCCTAAATAGAACCCCAGCAGCACAGACACTGAGAGAAACAATTAATAAAGCCATTGTCCAGGCGCTGCCTACGAAAGATTATCCCTATTGACATTTGAAACACCATTGGAAGAATTACTCTTGGGGGTGGGAGTCGTATCATAAGCCCTGTTTTACAAAAGGATAATCTGAGGCTCAGAAAAAAATATACTTGGAAATCCCTTTCTGATCTGCCTCTTTCACCAACTAAGTGACAGGCACAAGGGTTAGATACATGGAAATGAAACTGTTGGGTAGTTTTGTTTTGTTTTTTTTGCTGTCCATGTTTATTTGGAGGATGTGGACTTGCCATCAGGCCAAATGCTTTTCTAATCTTTCTGCACAAAGATTAGTTTGATTTCTACATCCAGTCACTTTGCATAGGCCTGGAACAAGTGTCCCTCAGGCCGGCAAAGCCCAGAAAGACAATGTCAGTGATTGGCACTGAGAACCCATGTCCTTCTCCCATACATGATTACCCCTCTTACCCTTTGTCTCATGGGAAGAGAGAAAGGGGAAAGAGATGGGAACGGTACTCGGGGAAGTCTTGTGCAGTTCGGAAAAGCACACATGCTCCTTTAAGCTTGGACAGAAAAATTGAACCCAATTCTATCAGACTCCAAAGATGAAATCAAGATATAGCTGAAAATTAGATTTGCCCCCAATACTGTAGGCATGAAAACATGCTACTCTCTTCCCTTCTCCACTCCCTCTGTTCATGAGCCAAAGAATTTCCAGGGCACCATGAGTGATTGGATGCTTTATATGCAGAACCAGAGAGCTTTGTTTGAGTTTCAGTTTTTCCTGTCAGATAGAAAGAAACCAAATGTTCTCACTGCCTGCTGTGGCCCACGCACTATGCTATACACACACACACACACACACGCACACACACCAGAAGGCTGTGGGTGTTGTCTTACACAAAGACTCAGATCAAGTAAATTGACCCAAATCACACAATTACAGAGAAGCTAGGCTCTACTCTAAAAGTTTCTAGCCCCCCAAACCCAGTGCAGATTTAGTACTTCCCCACCAGCTCCCTAAAGCCACATTGACCCACATTGGCCTTGCTCTTCTCTCTCCAAGAACTGGGGTATAGAAATGAGCACTCTCATCAATAAGATGCTTTTAGTGGTAAGTACATTTGAGCGCATTGGCACAGGAAACCACTTCCTAAATAGAACCCCAGCAGCACAGACACTGAGAGAAACAATTAATAAATAGGACCTCCTAAAACTGAAAAGTTTCTGTAAAGCAAAGGACATGGTCAACAAGACAAAACGGCAGCCTACAGAATGGGAAAATATCTCCACTAACCCCACATTGGACAGGGCTGATCTCCAAAATATACAAAGAATTCAAGAAATTGGTCATCAAAAGAACAAATAATCGATGTCTCACATGTTCTAGAGGCAAATGAACTGGACAACAGCCCCCCCCCCGTACTTATTAAAGGCTTGCAGAGGCAGAATGCATTTGCTTGTGTGGGGGAGGGGACAGGAGTGGGGGAGTGAGCATGTGTAAACTTTTGGTAAGAGTTAGAAATTGGTCTGCTCATCTCTCTATTTCTTTAACACTTTAAGATCTCCTGGGCTGTCATTTCCTCCTGTGAGCAGAAACAGGTTTCAGTCCTCTGTTCCTTCCCATTTTGAGTGCTGGCCCTCGCTGCTGTGGTAGAAGGTGTTTGAGCCAAGGCATTATGATGACTGATTGGAGCTAAGCTCTTCTCCTCACCAACTATGTGGTCAGAGGCAGGCTGACCTGAGTTTCCTCATCCTTGAAGTGGGAGCTCAAAAAATATTCCTTTGTAGAAGCAAGGATTGAGTGTAGTCAATAGCAGGTTTGTGGCACACAGTAGGCTTTTGGCCAGTTAGCCACGCTAATGGATACCCCTTCTCTTCCCCAGAGGAAAGGATGGTTGAAAATGATCAGCTTCATCAAGAGTTTTTGCAATTACCGCAGAGTCATGAAAAATCCCAAGAAACGCCAACAGTTTATAGATTTCATCCACCTGGAAATGTTCAACACCAAGGAGAGTGAGTAGTCACCCCCTGCCCCCATGGTCACCCCCTGCCATCATGGTCACCCCCCGTCATCATGGTCACTCCCCC